>JAWNMW010000568.1:0-159869 GCA_035043565.1 Drosophila robusta
ACTTATTACATTGAGTTGTGAAATACAATCATAGGCTCAATCAGGTTTGGAAGGACATAGGGCATAGGGCACGATCCGGTGCACCAGCAATACAGTGCGTCTACTATGCACGCTCAAAGTCATAAAACAACCAAAACAATGTAATGAAGAAAGGAGACACCCTAGAAATCACTGAGCTTGTTATTAAAAATTGACACGTAAACCAGAAGTCATAAAACTAGAATAATTATAAGAAAACAAATCCAGAAGCCCATTCATACATTACCTGCATACATGATTACTCCTTGAGCCTTGCCATACGCACAGCCACCCTTCTCAGTAGGTGTCTTGGGTTCCCACACCGTCTAGAAAAATGGGCTGTTAACACTCTTCAGAAAAGGGAGAGTAAATTAAATATTTATAAGTCTGCGCACGTGGCTGATCGGAACCTTATCCCACACCCGAAATAAAAGCCGAACAAGCCGATGCGTGCACTTGTGCGCACGTGATCTCATTAGTCCTCACACCTCAAATTCGAACTTTTATGATCGGGCACCCACGCCACATCCGAAAGGGAGAGGCAATAATATTTAACGGCCACTTTCCTCAACTCCCCCTCCACCAAAGGTCACATAGGCCCATAAAACGATCACTCCCCCACCTCCTCTCCCTCAAAAGGGTCACTTGTGCCCATAAAACGATCAATCCTTCCACCTCCTCTCTTAAAAGGGTCACTTGCGCCTCTAAAATGATCGGTCCCCCACCTCTTCTCCCTCAAAAGGGTCACTTGCGCCCATAAAACGATCGGTTTCCTCACCCCACCCCCCGCAAAAGGGGTCACGTAGCGCCATTAAATGATCGCTCCCCCCACTCCCACCACAAAAAGGATCAGGGGACCTACATATTTATTAGGGTCACGTTCCTGTCGATCTACATATTAATTAGGGTCACGTACCTGCACGAAGGGTCATAAATCATTAATTATTCACCCCTGGGTAATAGAAGTGACAGCTACTTCCTGTCACGGAACACAGTTCCCTACTACTGATTGGAGTTCAGAGTTTGCCTTTATTCACCTTTCTAATGGCAGAAATCGCCTCTTTGCAGTGTCGTATGACAATCCAAGACTATTTGGGCTGGTCTTGAATGACAAACTGACGCTAACCTGACCCGAGGGCAGACGAATTATATTGTCGATAAACAATTTTTCACATAAGGCTTGCTCGGGTGTATAGAGTTGTGATCTTTCAAGTTCTTTCAATTGTTAAATTTCGTAGAACTTTCCAACGAGTCTAGCAAGTCAAGGGTTTGAACGACACTCAGTATTAAGCATGCTTATGGCAACTGTGGTTGAGCAGTTTTGCATCGGCCGGATACTATCCATCCAAATACAGTATTTTGTAGAGTGCTTAATTTTACTTACTTTAAGTAAATCGAAAAATGCGTCGGCACCAAGTAAGATGACAAAACGCTGCGGTTTGTGAAACCATGGATCCGCTAAAATTATGTCACTTGAAATTTCCCAGTTGGTTGCGGGAACAGTTTTTTTCAGGATGATATGCCGAAATGGATTTAAGTACTACAAAATCGATCACCATGGAAAACGAACAGTACGGGAACTAATGGTTGTTTGTACTGCATGACTAGCTGACAAATGAGATTTTCCAATGCTTAACAAACTAATATCGTTTCGATATTTCTTTAGTTGTGGATTGTTTGCTAGTTCTTCTGTAATAAAGTTCACTACGATTCTGAATTCAGCAAAACTCTCGCAATCTGATTTTGGCCAGCGTGTCTACTGACGTCAACAAGTGCAGTGGCTAAAACAACTTGACTAGTTTTTTCGACATATGTGTTTTCTCTTGAAGACGTATTAAGAGACTGCAGAGCTGGAAGTGGATTAGTCGATTTATTGGTCGACTGTTCGTTAAAACGATGCGACAGCGTATGATGCGGTTTCGCACAGACTCCACAATAACTGGACTTAAATGTTGAAAGAGTATGCGCCTTTCGTAGGCAATTGATGCACAAGGGCAAACCTTTAGCGAACTTGAAACGAGACTGTACTGTAGCATTGGCGAAAGAAGTACAGGATTGAATGAAATGCTCACTGGATTTGCAGAAGACGCCCGACCAGTAGTGAATTCATCTGCTGCGAGATGCTGATACCGCTTATTAAGTGAATCCTCACATTTTTTCCATAATGGAATGGATTGATAGTTAATTTGTTCTTCCCAACTTGAGGGATACTTGCGATCCACCTTTGACATACCTGTATGAATGATCATTGCATTTAAAATTGTCTTATCATTGCCGAGAGATATCAATGATTTATCAATTGCGTTAACAGTCTCGATAAGTAATTCTGCGGACGGACCTTGCATAGCTGGTATATCAAAGAGACGAGCGATACTTTCAAAAATATGAGGCATGGGTTATCGTTAGCTCGAGTAAGAGCAGATAATGCTTTTGGGGAGTTATTATCGGTGATTTGGTAAGCCTTGACAGTGCCAAGTGCTTCCTTCTCCAACGTTAGATAGAGTAACGTCGTCATCAATGAGACTTTTGAGCAGCCCTAGAAAATTTTTGAAATCTGCATTATTGCCACTAAATTTGCGGTAAATGTCTGCAGTGCGATATAGAAGAGTTGATGGTCGCATTATTGGCAGCGCTTTGATTTACTTGAGTTTGTGAGTGATAACTTATTGACATGATAAATGATTTTGCTGAAATGCCTAAACTTCTAAAACGGCGCGAGATGACAGATCCGGATTTATGAGCTCAACTTTTTCAATATATTTATATATATATTTATTTAAAATATTTAAACGACATTCTAATTCACACGCTTCGAAGGGGTCGAGCTGTTTTCGAACAGCTTTTTTAATGCGATTAATGTCTGCCTTGACGCGCTCGAGTTGCTCAAGTAAACCGGCGGTAGCGAGTGCTTCGTCTGTCGGCGAAGTTTGTTGCGAACCACGTCGTCTAGACCACCCATTTTTTAATCCGATTTATTCGCATATAATATGTCGACAGACGCACTAAACGATTGCAAGTAAGGGTAAGTCTGAGTTAAAGTGCTAGTGCGCAAGCAAACGATCAAGTGAATGAATAAGTAAATGCAATTAAACTTAAATGATCGATTATATTGTTGCTCATAAGCAGTGACCATGAAGAGAGAGTAGGGAGAGTCGGTACAACGAAAGAGATTCGCGAAACTGCCTATTTACGTGTACTTATATAGCCGAAGTGAGCAGCTGCATACGAAGATCAAGGCAAGCACAGATTCATATATATATATTATATATGTACATGCGATAAGCTCAAACCGTCGTACGTTATAAATCTGTGCTTGCCTTGATCTTCGTATGCAGCTGCTCACTTCGGCTATATAAGTACACGTAAATAGGCAGTTTCGCGAATCTCTTTCGTTGTAACGACTGTCCCTACTCTCTCTGCAGCCCGTTAACTGCAATTAGTTTTCCGCGTATACTGCTTTACATATGCATATATATATAACAGTATTAGGATGCAGCGCAGAATGAAACTGTACGATTGTCCGAGGTTGACCGGTATACCTATGAACCTATGTAATTTTAGACGTACAATTGCGCACTCAATTTATCATATAATTAATTAATTAAAAATATAATTAATGTTTTATGTATCAACTTTTATTACAATTACCACCATATCACAGAATTTGTCCAGTGATTAGCAGAGGTACTTGTATATATACATGTGAATTGCTGGTTTAACAATTCTGTTTATTAATATACTATAATGATTAAGTATACATGTTTATTATTATTATTATATATCAGTCGATTCTGCTAGTACTCTCAAAACTTCACACTGTGACCGCTGATCTCACACACGACTTTCCTCTATCCTTGCTACTTTTTGACTCCATTCTGCAAATCTCCGCTGCTGTTAACAGCTACCGCTGTTAACATGTGTTCGGTTGCTGTTAAACACTACTTAGCTCTGCCAACCTTTTTACATTCGGCCATTCTGATTCATCATCGGTCCCCGATGACCATGGCTCCTCGTTGTCCACTGCATACCTCCATAGCTTCATATTGTCACAGCTGGTGGCGGTGTTGATCGGTCCTTCTACATCCGCTGCCCTGCTGACATCGTAACGCCTATTGCGCTTTACTTTGGTTACCTCGTATGGACCTAGGTATTCACTTGCCATCTTCCTTCCTGCAATGAATCGTGTTCGTCGACTTGCAACCAAGTCGCCCACTTTGTAGCCATATTCGCTTTTCCGTTTTCTGTCGTAGTGTTTCTTGTAGACATCTTGTGATTTAATAATGTTTGCCTTGGCGTCTTCTCTCATCTGCTGCCCTTCTTTATCAAAATTATCTAGTATTTCCAGCTCGAGTATATCTTTGATGCAGTCTTCTACCACGTTGTTCATTTTTAAACATTAACTCGAACGGTGACCTTTTCGTAGAGGCGTGCACTATGCAGCTAATAGCTTTTTGTACTATCGCAACAAATTTGAACCATTTTGTCGATTGTTCGGCGGACAGCTTCGAGATACTTGCTAGGATTGACCTATTAACACGCTCGATTTGGACATTGCCTCATGGTACTCCAGTAGTACTCCAGGCGTGCTCAATGCCATTTATTTTTACGTACTCCTCGAACATACCTGCAGTGAATGCCGCTCCGCGATCGCTGATTATAAGAGCTGGACTGCCAAATACTGCCGTCCAATCGGTTAGCTTCTTTTAACTTCTTCATAGCTTGTTGTTTTCGTTGGATACTTCGAAAACGCATCCACCATGGCAAAAATATATTTATACTACTTCGATGCAGTATCCATTGGCTCAAGGTGATCCACGTGTAGCGTCTGCAGCGGTACTGCTCCTTTTTGATCCTATGCATATATCCTTCCTTTTTACCCGTTTTACTGGTATATATGATGCACCTTACACAAATGTTTATAACCTGTTGCGTTTTGCCCTCCAAGTGTGGTATCCACAAATTCTGCTGTATTGCGTGCATTGTTTTTTGAATCGCAAAATGTCCAAAGTTATGCGCATCGGTAATCACATCTTTTTCCATGAGCTTCGGTACGACGACTAGATCAATGCCACTTACCGTTTTGAGCAACATCCCTCCTTTTAGTTTGTAGTCTTCGTATGCACGTGTGGTGAGTACTTCCGATACAGCTTTTATCATTGCATCTGTTTGTTGTACTTTCTTGATGCACAAATCTGAAATCTCTGATGACACTAACATGACCCTCTGCGGGTAACGACTGAGACTATCCACATGTTTCAGACGATCGCCCACTCGATGCTCCACCTCAAAATCGAAGTCCAGCAAGTAAATAATCCATTGTGCTACCTTACGTGGTATGTCTCTTTTGTTCAACGTTTGTTTAAATACAGCACAATCGGTAATTAGTTTAAACGGTATTCCTAGTACATACTGCCGAAATTTTTAATAAGCCAAGAAAATTGCTTTAGCTTCTAGTATATAGCTGTGTTGACCAGATTCTGCTTCCGTTGACTTCTTACTCCAGTAGAATACGGGATATAGTTGACCCTCATACCATTGCATTAACGCTGCAGAAAAACCATGTTTTGACTTGTCTTTGTGTATCTCTGTATTTGCATCTTTGTTCTAAATCCTTAACACTGGTTGTCTGGTTAATGCATCCTTTAGCTGGTGAATCGCGCTTACTTCATCAAATTCCATTTTAAACGGCGTATCCTTGCGCAAAAGGTTCGTCAGCGGCTTTGCAATTTGTGAATAATTTTTTATAAATATTCTAAAAAATCCACTTAAACCCAAAAATGATTGTACCGCTTTTATGTTATTCGATACTGGAAACTTTTTGACAGCATTGATCTTCTCCTGGCCTGGTTTTATTTTGACTTCTTCAATTGTATGTCCCAGAAAATCAATTCTTGTATGCATAAAACGACATTTCTTCCATTTAATTTTAAGCCCAAACTCTGCAGCTTTATCCAACACGTTCCGCAACTTGGCCAAACACTTATTTGCCGTTTCCGCATGAATGATTATGTCGTCTATATACAGATGTACCACGTCATTGTTAATAAGATCTTGGAAGACAAAGTTGACATAACGAATAAAGACCGCCGGGGAGTTACAGAACCTATATGGAATATATATATATAACCGTCTTCGTGTCGCAAAAGCTGTATGTTTTTTCCTGTATTCTTCTATTTAGACGTGAAAAAATCCATTCTCTAAGTCCATCACAGTGAAGTACTTTGCACCCTGCAGTTTCTCTAACACATCGTCAACAACCGGCACTGGAAAACAGTCCTTCAGCACCATTTTGTTCAACTTACGGAAGTCAACGCAGATTCGATTGGCTCCATCTTTCTTCTTAACGACTACAATACGAATTGCAAAATTCGACGTGAAAAATTTTATAATTCCTGCATTTAGCCATTCGTCAAACTGCCTGTTAACATCATCAGTTTCGCCCACTGCAATACGACTTGGCGTATGTCGATATGGTGCAATGTTTCCATCTGGCACAATATTTAGCTTGATCGGGCACTTCGTAAATTCTTCCACTGGCTTGTAGTTTTGAATTATATCCTGCACCACATTCTAGAACTTCGAAGGGATATCTGCATCACTATTTGTCTCGACAATGTTGTAAAAACTTATCTGATTTGTGTATTGAGTTCTCTCACCCTTCAAACTAGAAAACTCAAGTCCGGCGTCCGTTAATGTAAGTTTAAATTTGCTTACAAAGTCGTATCCCAGTAGTACGTCGCATTCTATGGCTCAATCGGCCACAACGATGAATCTCTGCTCTATCTGCATGTCGTCGATCTCCACATTTGCTGTATACCGTCCCAATGAATGTGTGGATCCCTTTGTAATACGGCGTCTTTGATTTTGCTGAGCACCGAGATCTTTATCAACGTGACGTCAGCACCCGTGTCCACTAGCCCCTCCACATCACGGTTGTCAACTTTAAACACCTTGAGCCGCTTCGCATCGTACACTCCGTCACAGTAGGCTTGCTGCAGTCCTTAGCTATGTGTCCGTCTTCGTTGCACTGAAAACATTTCAAATACATCGTGCAGTTTCTACGCAGATGATCAGCTAACCCACATTTGAAGCAACGCATTTTCTTCTCAAATTTAGGTTGTTGTTGCTGTTGTTGTCCTTCGTTTCGCGCTTCTCTTCATTTTTTTGAGAGCCTTTTTCTCTTCATTTGTTAATACCTCCGTTGCAATCACGCTTACATATATTGTGTATTTGTTTTTTAGCTCTTTATACGACATGCATTGGTATAAACTGTATCTGAAATCTGACCTTATGTTTAGGCCACGCACAATGTAACGAATAACTGACTCTGTGTCAATAGCTCCGCGCGATGCAATGCGTTTCATTTGCAATATATATTCATGGAAACTTTCTTCCTTTATCTAAGCACGACTAGCCAATTCTTCATGCACATCAGCACTGCACATGTATTTACGTTGAAACTCTTCCTCCAACAAACTACGCATTTCAGCATATTCGTAAACGGGTATGGCGTCTAAGAACGACTGTGCCATGCGTGTTATTTTTGTACGCGCCTGCACGTATTTCTGCTTCTCATTAAGGCCGTAAGCATTGACGTTCATTTCAAAATTATTGAACCATTGCTCCACCGGTATATTTTCGCCATCAAAATCCGGTATTATATTTGAGAAATTCTCTACAACCAATTTTGAATCCTTCTTATCAACATCGTCTGCATGAACCTTGAGCGTTAATAATTGTATAAGCTGTTGCAACATAAAGTTATTTTCTTCTATTTTATTGTTGCAATTGTCGTAGCCTGCTATTTTTTCTCTATATGTTTCCTCTTGTCTATTTGTCATTTGTGTGTGAGCGTATTCTTCCATTTCGGCGCGACTGTCGCTATAAGTCGCGTATATGGTTGTCTCATTTCCTCTAATGGCGGCTGCATTCGCTTCTCCTTCACACTCTGTGTCTGTTTTACGGATTTTGCTGCTAATGTCTGCTTCTTCATTACATTTCCGTTATTTTTCTTTTAGTCTGTATACCAAGCTCGCTTATTCACGGAATATCCTCTCTGATGAAATTCTACTGAGCACTTCTTTTTTGGACGAATCCTAAAGTGAATTGTCCCGTTCTTCTCTGGATACGTTCTTGTTCGGACGAGCCCCCAAATATGAATTGCTTGTTTAACAATTCTGTTTATTAATATACTATTATGATTAAGTATACATGTTTATTATTATTATTATATATCAGTCGATTCTACTAATACTCTCAAAACTTTACGCTGCGACCGCTGATCTCACACACGACTTGACTCTTTCCGTGCTACTCTTCGACTCCCTTCTGTAAAGCTCCGCTGCTGTTAGCAGCTACCGCTGTTAGCAGCTACCGCTGTTAACATGTGTTCGGCTGCTGTTAAACACTACTTAGCGCTGCCAACCTTTTTACATACATACGTGTTTTCTTAATACTTAATCCAACTCAAACTTTGTAATTAACAAATTGATGTACTCGATCCAATGGTGGCAGCGCAGTCTCCATCAACGAAAGCTATATGTACGTATGTACGTGTACATACATAAATTGCAGAGTCCAACGACGAAATATATGTATGTGGCTGTATGTAACTCGCAACCACAACGAAATGTACAGCATGGACCACGCAATTATACATGCAATCCCTGAACAGCTACTGTTTCAGGAAACGAATATTCCAAATCGATCTCATGAGTCCACCCGGGGACGCCAAAAATGTTTGCTCAAATAACAATAAAATAAAAAAGCAACTTTGCGAACCCACGAAGATCGATTTGGTGTTACGAATAGCTTCTGTATGACAACTGAACTTTATTTTCTTCATTAAGACATATTTAAGTCTGATTGAGGTAAGAGAATATTTTACATGTTGGTAATCGCTGTATAAGAGCGGAATGGGTTAAGATTTTGATTTAAGAGCTTAAATTTACATTCTTAACCGTTGCGTGCGGAACTGTTGGAAGTACTTTTATTCGCGATTACAGCTGGCTGTGGCTCAACTCACAGCTATCTAAGACCAGCCGCCCTGTTATTACAATGTTACCATATAAATTGATGACTTATCTAATATAATGAGATGGATGAAATGAATTAACATCCTTCTCATACGTTTGGGCTAAATAAAGCGATGATAATCGGCTTAATAGTTCATATAAAGGTAGAATGTACACCATATAGTAAATTAAAGAATCCTTATAAGCTGAATTGTTAGCGGGTAGTTTTCGGGGGAAAGTCAATTGAGAAATCATGGATAACAAATAGAGATAGAAAAACTGAAAAGTTCACGCTCCTATATATGAATGTTAGATCTGCTTGAGCCACTAAGATGTTCGGTAGCGACATTTCAATGGAAAATCCCAAAGTTATTTAACCCTTGAAGGATAACTTGAAGGATATATTAAAAGTATTACATGTTCATTATAATCCATATTTATTTACAAAACAGTAAGAAATGCATTCCATGTTTATTATCTTAAGGTAGCACTATTAAGTGCAGTTATAAACTTATCACTCAAACAAATTAGTTAACTATAAAATAATCAAAAATATGTTCGATATTTTGGTATTGCTCGTTTTCGCATATGTTTTCTTTCATTTTCCAGCTTATCAACTGCAATCCTTCGGATAACTGGCTAAAAGATGCGCAAACCTCCACCAATTAAGCGAATCCAAAACAAATAAAACCGACATGCCTACACAAGTGGGAACCTTACTATTTCATTTGAGATTAGTAAATTATAATTATAATTAAAGTTGCGCTCAAAAAGCGTTCCACACATCGTTTAAAGCATTATTGGAAACAAATTTCTCTGAAACATGGTTAAGGCCTGACATCCTAGATTCTGAAATCCTTTCTAACAACTGAACCAATATCATGTCCGGAAGATCCATATCACCCTGCATTAGAGGTGTTGATTGATTTACCTGCCCGGGTGCTAAACCCAGGTAGTAAACCTTCAGAGCGAGCTCGCCAATTTCGGAAAACCGACTTTGCCAAGCTAACTCTGCTCTTATCCCAGACTGACTGGTCTCTGCTTCACACCTGTAGGGACATGGATAGTGCAATTGCGATTTTTTATTCCACTTTAAACCAACTTTGTAACTCAATTAGGTCTAACAAACCGGTTTGGTTTACACGGGAATTAAACAATTTAAAAAATAAAAAGTCAAGGATGTACGGGAAGTTCAAGAAATCTGGCTCTTTCTTGGATTACACTCGATATCTGATTGCACGATCTAATTTCATTGTCCTATCATGTAAATATTTCTAATTGCATTTTTGGGCCGTTGATCACAGAAAGTTTACTATAAAATGATCTAAGGGTCATCAAGCCCGTATTTTCACCGGGACCTAATGGAGTACCAGGCTGCGTTCTTAGGTATTGTGCTGAAGGTGTCTCAAAGCCCTTGTTTAAACTATTTAATTTGTCCGTGGAGTTAAGTTCTTTTCCTCACATCTGGAAAGAATCATTTATTATTCCTCTCCTTAAAAAAGGAAACAAGTCTAATGTTTTGAACTATAGAGGTATTTCTAAGTTGTCTGCTATTCCTAAGCTGTTTGAGAAGTTGATAACTTTCCAACTACAATTCACCTCTTTTGTTATTAAGGGTTTCCAAAATAAAATGCAAACAGATGTTATTTACACTGATTTCAGTAAGGCGTTTGACTCTGTTAATAATTCGATTTTACTGCATAAGCTTCATATTCTGGGATTTCCAAATAACTTAATTCTTTGGATATCTAACTATTTGTCTTTAAGAACCCAAAAAGTTTACTTTAAAGGCCTTGTTTCTAAACATGTTCATGTTACCTCCGAAGTACCGCAAGGAAGTCACCTTGGTCCGTTATTATTCATTTTTTTTTAAATGACCTCCCTTCTGCAATAAACCACTCTCGGGTGCTGATGTACGCCGATGACGTAAAACTTTGCCTGTCGTCTAGTAACTCTCTAGCTGGACAAAATTTACAATCCGACCTTGACAGTTTCCAAACCTGGTGTCACGTAAATTTATTAAATCTTAATTACAGTAAGTGTAAATTAATGTCCTTTTATAGACGCATGCCCTTTTTTAATAATTATTTTCTAAATGGTGAACCTCTAGAGCGTATTGAGTCCGTTAACGATTTGGGCATTCTTCTTGATCCCAAGCTTAAGTTTGACAAGCATATTTCTACTGCTGCTAATCGAGCGTTTGGAGTCCTGGGATTCATAAAGCGCTGGTCGAAAGAATTTGACGATCCCTACATTACTAAAACTCTTTAAACTTCACTTGCTCGTCCAATTCTTGAATATGGATTTTGTATATGGTGTCCCCAATACAAGATTCATCAGGATAGAATTGAATGCGTGCAAAAACTATTTCTGCTATTTGCCCTCCGAGGTCTTAACTGGAATCCTAATTCCCGCATGCCTTCTTACCGTAGTAGACTCTTACTAATAATCTGCCCTCTCTTTCTAATCGTAGAATCATGCTAGGTGTAATCTTCTTACACAAACTATTCAATGGGGAAATTGATTCTTCAGAATTAATCAGCCAAATTAGTTTTGCGGTTCCGTGCAGAAATACGAGGAATTTTTTACCGATTTCTCTTGAAATATGTAATACTAACTATGCTATCCACAACCCTTTTCGCATCTGATGCGCTACTTATAACAATCTTTTCCATATATTAAAAAATGCATGCTCTGTCCCTGTCATTAAAACGTTAGTCCTTTGTCATCTGTCCATTTGTTCGCGATCTTCGTCACCGCACGTTATGCGGCGCGCCCCTCGGTCGGTTGGGCGGGAGGTGGGTGGCATTTTGCCTGGGTCTGCGAGTTAACAAGCCCGTGCTTGGGCCACTTGAATGTACTGTTCGTTAGTTCATCTACGTCCAAAAAAAAAAAAAAAAAAAAATTGTGAGTCCCGATAGAGACTAATTTCATCAGTATTTCTTAGTTCAGATAATAGGTTATATACAGAAATACAGATTGAAGGCTAGATTCAAAAAGCGTTATTAGATTAAGGCGCATCCATAAGTTGCATAGGAAATGACTCAGCTCGTGAACTACAATTTAATCCTAATGTTCGGAAATGGTTGGGCAAGGTTAAAACGGCTGACGGCAACCTTTGCTCAGTAATCACATACTGCAATCACATACTGAAATATCACCAAACCTATCGAATTCTTTCTCATATCAGTGCTAAAACAGCATGAATATTTGGGCATTGATTTTTGGAAGAGTTGTGGCCTTTTAGTCAAAATCATCAATCCCGTTGTATCCGTTCGAGCAGAATGGATTGGGTATAAGCAACATAGTTTCTCATTCGATAGACGTTGGAGATACCAAGCCTATAAAACAAAGCCCATTTCACCTGCTCGAGAAAAATTATTATTTTCTTAGATAGACATTGAATACAATGAATAGACTATGAATACAGTTTAACCCTCTTACAGCCCGTGGAGTAGCAATTGCGAACAACAAGAAGACAAGTTACGTTTATGTTTGGACTCACGAGAGATAAAAAAAGCACACTCGTAAGGACGCGTACCCGTTACCCCATGTTGATGGGAATGCCTTTTGGTCTAACAAATGCCCCGGAAACGATGTGCAGATTAATAGATTTAGTGATGCCACCATCTTTTGTTTTATCAGATGATTTTCATTCACGCTTGCTTATTTTGCAAGAAATCGCCCTCTGCCTTTGTATGAGTGAAATAAAATACCTAGGATTAAACATAAGCGACGGCCAGTGTTAGTGAAACAGTTAAGAAGATTTCTGGGGTTACCGGCTGGTATCGACGTTTCGTAGAAAATGATGCCTCATTGACTTAACTGAGCTATTAAAGAAACGGAAATCTTTATTTGAATGGACTAATGAAGCGCTTGAGGATTTTAATGAATTAAAAGGTCGTTTGACATCCGCTCCTATATTGATTACTTCGAATTTTGCAAGAGGATTTATTTTACTTTGTGGCGCAAGTTCGCATGGACTCGGCTGCGTATTGTCGCAAAAAAAACGAATAAGGGGTGGAGATACCTATAGCCTTTGTCAGTGAAATTAACTATAGCCCAACGGAACTACTCCGTGACGCGTTATATGATCAGACACTCATGAACAGCGCACTTAAGCGCACATGTGCGTCGTCGGCATATTTAACATAGGCCGACGGCGCAATTGAATCAAATGACCTTTAAACAACTCTCTCGCTCGCTCGCTGTACTCAGCGACCGAATACATAAGCATAGTACATAAGCATAACACATAATGTAGCCGCTCCGCTGCCGGCGTCACTGACAGCGTAGCTTCACGGCCTTTGCTAAGCAAGATCAAAAATATATATTGTAAGATTAAGTAAAGTATTGCTCCGAGACGCACTTGTTATTGCCTGCCTTTGACTTCCCCGGTTGGTTCATACTCTCTCCTTATAAAAGTCTCGTAGCGCTGCCTTCCGCTGCTGCCCTCTGCTTCCGTGCTGTTGATCTCTGCCGCTGCGGTACTCCCTGCTGCTGTTCTCTGCTGTTGCGATCGAGCTGCTGCTTTACGCTAACGTTGGTCTGGGAGTTCCTTCAGGAGAACTGTTATTAGTAAAAATAATTTCTACTGTAATCATTTATAGAATGTCTAGGCAAGTTCTCATGTGCGAGGGGTGAAGAGCGGCGTAACGAGACTTTTTTAACGAGGCAGTTCTACTTTGGATGGTTTCCTTGACTACGTTTCTTGCTTGTGGCCGCAATATTGGTACTTGGCTCGTTAGTTTTAATATTTCCATATTAGGAAGCATGTCTATCCAACAACAAGGGAAAAGATAAACAAGTAGGAACGCGATTTTTGGGGGCAGGAATGGGAGTGACCGGGAAATTTTCTTACCGAGCTTTAACCTTGACTAGCCATCTACGTTTAAAATTTGGTGACTCGTGCTCCAAAATTGGAGGAGATATAGATTTTCTCGGTTTTCGGGGGCGGGAGTGGGGGTGGCCAAAATTGTTGTACAGATTTTTTAAGAGGGTGACCAACCATCTACATTTAAGACTTGGTGATTCTAGCTCCTAAATTGTGGGAGATATTGACTTTAGGACTTTGCGTGGGCATGGGTGGGTGTGGGTGGGAAATTGTTGTATCCTTATTTATAGGAGGTGATCACTAGTCTACTTTTAAAAGTTGGTAACTCTAGCTCAAAAACTGTGGGAGATAAAGCCATTTCCGATTTTTTTAAGGCGGGGTGGCTGAGGCGCGTTCTAGTGCGCGTGGCCGGGTTATCAAGGTCGCAATCTATTGGTGAGCAATCTACATGTCCAGTTTGGTGTCTCAAGCTTTAAAATGTATTATGTGTGAATTGTACACATGTTACACATGCCATTTTGAGCTTTCAGGTATATCTGTTTTAGCGGAGCATCTAGCTCAAAAACTGTAAGAGATATAGCCATTTCCGATTTTTTGATACGGCGGCGCTGGGAGGCGTTCTAGTGGGCGTGGCCGTTATGTAAAGATCAAAATTTATAGAAGAGATCACCAGGAATCTACATTCCAAATTTGGCGACTCTAACTTTAATATTATGGGAAATATAAACCTTTGATTTGCGATTTGATGTGTATCGGAAATTTTAAAACTTTGTCTGAAGAAAATAACTACAAGTAAATATCCAAATTTTCAAGTCGCTATCTTCAATAGTGCCGAAAAAAGTTTCGTTCATCCAAACAGACGGACAGATGGACGGACAGCATAACGGACAAAACCGAAATACTCTTGTCACTTCATGAACGAGTATAACAAAAGCAAAATTGTAGGTCCTACGGCCACGAGTGCCCTAGGATGGGTTTTAAGCCCTTGTATATGGAGAGAACGCTCGGAGTCCCTGCTCTGGCGTTATCAGTAAAGAAGTTTGTAGGGCTGGGGTGTAGCTGAGTCACGCCCAGGGTCACTTACGGAAATATTTGTAAGTTTCCGAGACTCTGAGGTCCGGGGCAACCATGATAGTCCGGTGAAATTTGTTCTTGTACGCCGCGACCAGGCTAAGTGTTATCAACTGAGATGGATGAGAGGGGAAGTTGGGAACCAGGAGTGACCACAAGGGATGCGGAGGACATTCTGTGGGGCAGCTCGTGGTGGCCGAAGGGACTAGAGAGCGCGGCTGGGAGTGCAGAGGCGCTCGGAATACTGGCTGAGTCCCCCAACAGTCGCTGTGAGGGGTATGTGTATGTGTATGCTAAGGAAGAAGACCTATTTTCCTAGCCGCCCACTATCATTTCCATACTAGCTAGACTCATAGCCATTCTTCGCGAAAAAGGTAGCCGTCAAAAGAAAGCTGACCTTCTCCTTGAATGTCCCAAACTCAACTGCCCTTTCCATCTCTTAAAAATGACTGCTAGACACCCTTCTGCCAATGCTCTGCTCGAACGGTACTCACTTGCTGCTAGTCGCACACGATCTGCTTGGTTCTGTGTGGTTGTGTGGGTGATTTTAATGCGCCCACTCTCTCTCTCTCTCTCTCTCTCTCTCTCTCTCTCTGCTTAAAGCTTTTAGGTGCATGTTCTCTGTTGAGCTTTTGGCTTTTAATCGTTATTCAAACGTGTGTGTTATATGCTTTATTTAGCTGTGTCCTATTATTCTCCTATCAAATGTTCTGTCACTCATGCCAAGCTAGCCTTTTTTAAGAGAAAGAGCTGCTGGAGTTTTAGCTTAGCCACATATAATGACAAAATTAAACTTTCATGAAAATATGTGAAAAGATGTTGTGGGGAAAGTATAGTTACTTTCTCCATTTGCCGGTCACGCCCTATACCACCCCCGCAAATCTGTATCTTTCACAACTTAAGAGTTAAAGTCACAAAATTTGGCAAACCTCCTTTTATCTCCTGTAAGTAGAATATCATATAAATTGGTCGTTTCTACATTAATTTTAATGAACGCTTTCATAATTGATAATCTATTAATATATTTATGTGATTATAAAGTCAAGCAGCCAACAGATTAATTCGGCGGAATTCATGAGACTACAGTCCGAATTTAGAAAGAAATCATCTAAGCCGACTAAAACGTGTCTAGCTTTAAAATATAGTTATATCGCCGCCTCTTTATCGATTTCAATGATTACAAAAATTCATAGCATTCTTAATTCAAAAATGATTTAAACTGATTTATGAGCTTTCAGTGAGCGTACCTTCAATGGGTGCGCATATTATTATTCATAAAGTGAAATCAGTATAATAAATAGGCGAACCTTGCTTGATTTATAATATTTTACTGTTAATCAGATTCTACTCCGGTTCTAAAATAATAGCTCAACTTAGCTTGCAAAATTTTTTGGAGATTTGTATTTTGGGTTTTCTTAGATTAACAATACTATTCACGCAATAAACTTATACATTTTGGTATTTTTTTATAAGCATTGCCCAGACGTCCGGATAGCGAGCTTGCAGAAATGCTGTCAATTTTTGTGCACTTTGAGCTTGCTGTGGAGAACAGTTTCTGCATTTTCTGGTAATAACTTCCGGTAGTGCAGCTGGAAAAATATATTAAGTAAATTAGTATTTAAATAAACAAATTGATATTTGCGTTGATTTTTTTCCTAAAACGAACTAAAATTACCACAGAATAAATTTTAATCAGCTATATTATGTACAATTAATTTTGTTTGTTATATTTTTTATACTCGGAACCCATTGAAAAAGTCTGAGTATAATGGTTTTGAGCCCATGTATGTATCAGGCAGAACAGGCATCTCAGGCCCATAAAGTATATATATTCTTGACAGGAGCAACAGCAAAGTTAATTAAGCCATGTCCCTCTTTCTCTTCCTCCGCTAATCTGTACGAACGCGTTGATCTTGGACTTTTCGAATTTAGACTCGTCTATGGCACGTGCATAAAAGATTTTTTTTAATGATCGATAACTCAAACTGTTTTCCCAAAATTGACAAAAACCTACAACACATTAAGTTTATTTCGTATATTTTGAGATCTAGATAAACTAAATCTTATAGAAATTTGTGAAAATTGTACAATACTATGGCACAAAAAGAATAGATTACAATATGTTTTATCAAGATCGGTTAAGAAACACAAAACTTCTTAAAGAAAACAAGTGGTTAAATTTGACAAACAATTGCCAAAAGGCGCTGCAATGAAGTTTGGTTTTTATACTCGTTCACAAAGTGAAAAGAATATCTTGGTTTAGTGCAGTGTCAGTCATGCTGTCCGTCTCTTTGGACGAACGCATCTTATTTCAAAATTGAAATAATGGATATATACTTGTAGTTGTCTGCTTCAAACTAAGTGTTAAGATTTTTTGCCAATCCAACTGGGAAACTGGCAAATTGATAACAGGTCAATACACCTTAAATCCAAATCGATAAAAAATGAAAGTTAGAGTCCCCAAATTTAGTATGTAGATTGCTGGTTTCCCACAGTTTAATAGCTAGAGTTACCAAATTTTAAAGGTAGGTTACTGGTCACGCCCTTTAAATAAGGAAATAAAAATTACCCGTCGCGCCACCCCAAAATGAGCAAAGCCTATATCTCCCACACTTTTAGATCTAGAGTGAAGGTAGGCGCAATTAGAAGCTCTAGTCGGGAGCGCCCGACTAGGTTATAACCTGAACCCTGTCACACTTACATAAAATCACAACATACACACTCACACATACAAATGCACTCCGCAAGCTATGCGTTTTTCTCTGTCGCTGCGCTGGGCCCCCAATATGGAAAGTAAATTCTGGTATAAGTTTTGCACTAAGAGCATGATCTCAAAGAATTTTATTTTCGTAATAAGATCATTTATTTATTTTATTTTTATTTTCCGACCGACAATGAAATCGCAAACACAAAATGGACACACATCAGTCACAAACATACTTATTTTTCTTATTTGATTGGTTTCAACTTGCAACAGGCCAGCAAATTTTTATAATTTTTCAGTTTTGAGTGACGAGTACACTCTTTTCCTAAATAGAGTATTTCATCTTTTTTTGTGCTATTAACACTTATCATAAATAAAATGTTAAATCAATATCAGGGAAAAAAGTTCCTTTCTATTTGTTGAGTTACAATTAGAACTATTATTTAGAATACGTTTTGTATACAAATACATTAATTGCATAAATTACGATTATGCCTCGAAGCATCAAAGAACACACACACTGTAGTGCCAATGCATAAGTATGTTTGTACGCAGCCCAATAAATTGCGTGCAAATCTGAAGATTGCGACTTTTTTTCAGCACGCGACGTCACAGTTAACGTTGCTGTGTGAGTGTGCTATTTTTGCACACTTTAAAATTTTGGCAGATATAGATTTGCGCGATTTGTGGGGGTGGAAGTGGGCGTGGTTGGAAAATGTTCTTACCGAGTTTTCAAATGAGTGACCAACCATCCACCTTTGAAATTTGGTGACTAGCTTTTAAACTGTGGGAGATAAAGCTTTTTGCGATTTGCAAGGCGGGGGTTGGCGTGGTAGTGACTAGCCATATACCTTGCAAATTTGGTGCCTCTAGCTCTGTGAGAGATATAGGCCTTGGAACTTTGCGGGTGCAGGAGTGGGTGACGTGTGGGCTTGGGTGGCAAATTTTTGTACCCGTATTTAAAGTGGGTGACCACCAATCTATTTGGTGACGCCAGCTCAAAATCTGTGGCAGATATTGCCGTTTCCGATTTTGTAAGGTAGGTAGCAGGGCGTGGGGATATCAAGGTCGCAATCTTTTGGTGAGGTCACCTGCAATCTACATACCAAGTTTGGTGTCTCTAGCTTTAAAATTGTGTGAATTATACACATGTTTCCGTTGCTCGAGAGAAATACGCTGCTGTTGTGGACGATATCGAAGATCTTCTTCAACTTATCCACTTTGTCCTGCGGTCGCATGGGGACATTCGCTAATTCCTGGCGTTACTTAGTTATATAACGCGGCGATGAGGTGCGACTCCCTTCCCTGCACTAGGAACGCCGGAAAGAGTCCAGTTGAATCCCGATTTGTTCCATATCCTGTATTCCCACTTGGACTTTTTTTTCGCACAACTTAGAAGAGCTCAGCGGTGAACACGGAGAACGATTTCACCAACAAATAAAGTCTATGGAGCGACGTTATGTGGGATTGTGGAATCAGGACATGAAGGGCGTTTATGTGTGGAGCGAGAATCACACGGTACTTGAACCATTTTTCATATACTTGAAATTCAAATAACATGTAATAACTTAAGAAACAAATAGAAAATCGTGTTATTAGTAAAAATTTGTGGATATATAAAATTTCTCATTGTCTTATGACCAAAAATCCAAAAATCGTTCATTCTATGGGTATTACATCGTATAAATTGATTGTTTCTGCATTCATTTTAATGAATGATATCTTAAGTAATGATTCAATAATATATTTATGCATAGATGTCCGAATTTCGTAGAAGATTTCGCCAAGAAATCATTCATATCGACAAAAAAGTGTCTAGCTTCAAAACGTTGTTATATCGACGACTCACCATCGATTTCAATAATTCATATATTAAACGACGCCCCATTAATGCACCTATATATATAATATTTTCGTCTTTTCCCCAAATTTTAAAGTAGAGAATAATACCACGCAAAAAAACAAATTTTCTCAATTCAATATGTCTAGTTGCAAAACCACTGATTTAAAGTTAAAAGCGTGTGTGACTGAATAATAGATATATTCATTAGCTCTCAGTAATCGTTAAGTGTTGTATCGTTTACGACATTAGTGAGTAATAATCAATAATACAATAATGCACTCTGATTCCTGTGTTTTCATACATTTCAGTCCTCTTGCATTCAAACACACATATACAGAATCAGTCATACATACACATACATGTTAACACAAGCTGCACGCTTTCAACAGCTGCTGCTTGGCAACTAAATTCGTGTATAACTTCGAAGCAAAGAGTATGAGACTTAATGACTTATCTTAATGAACTTTTTAGGGCTTTACAAGAGCATTGAAATCTATGTACAAACTGAAGCCCAAGTCCGTAGTATTTGAATTGCGTTGTTTTCACATTTTTGCATGGGCCGAATTTTGCTCTAGGTCTTATGGTTTCTTAGATATACTCAAAAACCGAGACAAAAAACCAATAATTATCAATTATAAAAAAATGAGATGAGTTTTCGGTGATTGGAAATACACTTCATTGGCGTGTGGTATACACAAACTTAAAAAGTCCAAGTTCAGCTTTCAAGCTTCTGTAGTCTCTGAAATCGACGCATTCATATAGACGGACAGACAGACAGGTCTAGATCGACTCAGCTAGTGATGCTGATCAAGAATATATATAGTTCATGGTATACAAATTGGATTCAGTTACCTAGTGCTACCGAAGACCGAAATATCCCATATATTTCAGATACCCACTTTGAGCTTGGCAAATCTATCAAATCAATATATCTTGGGTGGCGAGTAAGCCGCGAAAAACCTATTAGGTGAAAGTGCTTAGAAAGTGCTTGAAATTTAACTAACAATCTAGGCTACACCCAATCTTACCCCTACAATAAATAAAACAAATTAGAACATTGTAGTCGGATGTGACCAACTGCGTTATGCTCGTTCAAAATAGCTATTATTATTTCTTGTTATTGTTAGTTCAATTTTACTATACGTTGTCATATTCTGTCATTTTACGTTGCCTTAATTGACAACTAATTAAAAATATTAACTATGTGTGCATTTTATGTCACAATTAAAATTTACAAATCTTAGAAGAAGAAAACGATTGACAAGTCAGAGCCACCCATTATTCCAGTTCTACAACACGAATTATTGTACATATTTAGCGCATAGCTAAGTCCAAAGAGATTCTATGAACACGCAGATACCCAATTATATATTTAATAATAATGAATATGCTTTTCATAACGATGCCACTAGAAGTGAATGAAGTTAGTTGCGATTGATGTCAGTATGCTACAAGAAAGCTGGTTTCAATCTATTAACTGATATAGATGTGTGCTTGCCGTTTATTCGCACAATAAAAGGGCGATCTGAAGACTTGTCGATAATCTGGAATGGTCCCGTATATGGTGGTTCCAACGGTTGCTTCACGGAATCTGTTCTGACAAACACTTGTGAGTAGTCGAATATGTGTTTGGGCATGAAAAGTTTCGGTTTTTTGTGGTGCGCTGTTGGAGTCGGCTTCAGCTTTTGCATACTGGTGCGAAATTCACTCACAAATTGAATGTGTACAAAAACAATTTCCTCTTTTGCCTGCCCTTAGGGGTCTTAACTGGAATCCTAATTCTCGAATGCTTTCTTACCTTAGCAGACTGTTACTAATAAGTCTTCCTTCACTTTCTAATCGTAGAACCATGCTTGGTCAAATCTTTTTACACAAACTAATAAATGGGGATATTGATTCTTGAGATAAAATCAGCCAAATTACTTTTACCGCTTTCTCTTAAATTGTGAAATGCAAAGTATGCTATCCAAAACCCATTTCAGATCTTATGTTCTATTTATAACAATCTTTTTCATGCAATAAATAATGCTTCTTCTGTTCCTATTCTTAAAACGTTAGTCCTTTGCAATCTGTCTGTTATGAGGCGCGCCCTCGGGAAGTGGGTGGCGTTTTACCTGGGTCCGGGCGTTCACAAGCCCGTGCTTGGTATCGTTGGGCCACTTGAATATTCAGTTGGTTAGTACATCTACGTCCAAAAGAAGTGGAAAAAATTCAGCAGGTCTTGAGGTGAGTCCAAGTCCATGAAATACTCGTTAGGGAGATGAAGAGTGTATCCACACAGCACCACAGCTGAAGCTTATAAGTCTTCCTTGATACAAGTTCGCAGCCCAAGGAGAGTAGTTGGTAACAGCTTTTAGAGATCTGTGCCAGCGTTCGATCATGACATTTGATTGTGGATGGTATGGTGCACGTTCAACGAGATTCGCTTGCGACTTGAATGGTAGTTATAATCTTAGGACAACCAAAACGGGCTAGTCCAGAAAGCTCTGCAGACAGTTTCAGCAGTCATGACCCGAAAAGGAACTGCTTCCGGCCAGCGAAAAAAACGATCTATTATTTTAAGGCAAAATCGATAACCGTCGACCGGTGGCATGACCACAATGTTCAGATACACATGCTCGAATCGATGATCCGGTACAGTATTTTTTTCTGGCACTAGTGAATTGTGTTTGTGTATTTTTGCCTTTAGGCTAGCTAGAGAGTTTCTTGACCATGCCAAAATGTCTTTGCACATTGAAGGCCACACGTATTTACGCGAGTTTGATTGAGCGAGGCTTTGCCGCTGGGGTGTGGGAAACTGTGAGTTTGAGAAAATACATTGTGACGCGGAAGTTGTGGAATGTAGGGCCGCACAGAACATGTCGAAATATCATAATTCACATCTACTCTTTTGGTGAGCTCCACGGTTTGCAGTTGTAGTGAGGTTGTTCCACGCAATAGTACGGAAGCTCGCTGTCTGACGCTGGGGATTTTTCCATGCCTTTGCCGTCGAGTGAAGACGGCATTGTAAGTGCATTAACCCTCGAGTGCGCATCTGCAATCATATTATCGTTCCCATTTATATGATTGATTTCGGTCGAAAATTGAGAGATGAAATGGAGATGACGCATTTGGCGAGGTGACTTCTTCTCTGGTCGTTGTGAAAAAGCATGTATTAGTGGCTTATGATCGTTTTTTATCAAAAACATTCTTGCCTCTACCATGTACTTAAAGTGTTTTTTTGCCTCGTAGATGGCCAGCAGTTCGCGATCATAAGTGCTGTAGTTGCATTCGGTGCTGCTAATTTTCATTAAGTATAAAGGGAGAGGTAGCCAACCCTTATCAGAACGTTGCTCCAGAACCGCTCCGATCGCCGTGTCAGACGCGTCGCATTCCAAGCTGAGATATACGTGAGAATTTGATGGACGAGCATTGCTGCGTTTGCTAGGCTTTTTTGCATTTCAAAAATATTTTTACATCAGAAGTCAACTTAATCGGCCGCTTGTCATTTTTCTTCATGGTGCGTGTTAAATTGTTTAAAGGGGCATGTAGTAGTCTAAAATTCCAAGAAAACGGCCCAATGTGCAGATTGTTTGAGGCTAAGGAAAGTTCAATATAACGCGAATTCGTTCCTCAGGTGGTTTTATGGCTTTGCTGTTGACCATGTACCCAAGAAACTGCACCTCTGACTGAGCACGACATTTGTCTTTGTTTATGACCAATTTGTGTCTTTGTAAGATGCTGAGAACATTTCGTACATGTTGATTATGCTGTTCTTCTGAATCCGACATTATAAGGATATCGTCCAGTAGCAAAACACGGAATCGATTTCACGAAAATTCTGGTCAATGAAAAGCTGTAAAGGAATTCTATTAAGCCAAATGGAGTGCAAATTGCAGTCGTCTGTATGCCCTCCTCAGCCATTGCAATTTGATAGCACGCTTTTTCAGGTCCAGCGTTGTGAAGATCTGTTTATTGTGGAGGCGATCAGCAAAAACCTGAATGTGGGGACCCGGGTAATGGTCTGGTATGGTAATCGCATTTAGTTTGCGATAGTGTCCACAGACGCTCCAACTGTCATTTTATTTTTGTGCAGAGGACTAGCCCATGGGCTTTTGGAGTAGCGGCTGATTCCTTTATCGTTCAGCATATCGCCTTGCGATTTTGCCGAATCTTTCCGTTTTTCGCCTGATAAACATCTCGGCCACTTAACTACAGGTGCACCTCGTGTTTCAATAAAATGAAAAACGGCCTCTGCTAGGTGACGCTGAGGATGTGGTGTGCTGCAATGAAGTCTGTGTCCAATCTGGGATTGTACGTCAGCGATGATAACGTGAATGAGCTCTGCAGACCCAAGTCGAGCTGAAAAGTGTGATTTCCGTAAGTCTTCATTTTAGTTTGATTGGCGGTATACAAGTAAAATCTGCCATTGTTACATACGCGCGACGCCAAGCTACGAGGTACTACCGTTACCACTGATCCAAAGTCAATGAGAAATAGGTGTCCTAACAAACGATGCTTGATGTGTATTGATGTGTTGATTAACGGCAGCATCTATAGTTTAACGACTGCTGGTAGCCTGGACAAGTTGGTGGACATTTACGGGCAGCATTCCCGAATCTGTTGTAGTAAAAACAGAGAGTTTTTGGTTTCATACCATTGTCATTTTTGTTGGCATGAGATTGTCCTGGCAATTTAGATTGTTTAGATTGGCGTAACTCATCTTGCAGCTTGTCTACCTTTAAAGAAAGCTTTTGTAGAAGTGCGGTCTACGTACTGTTCTTGCTGATCCATTGCTGCTGCTGACATTGCGAAAATACGATCTGCATTGCTGGCTTCAATCTTTCGGTCGGAAACCTAACTTGTCGAGATGCACCTCGTCCGACATGGAAATAAGTGGACGAATTGATTTCGGAAGCTCAGAAATAAATAATGAGCGGATCACTGCTTCGCACCCCATGGGCTAAACGCTGCATGTTGGCCAGGATGTCTTACGGTTTTTTTCCAACTGTTTCGCTGCCACGCAATAGCCTTTTCGACTCCGCTGACTCTGCAAATTTGTCGAGCATGCGTTGTTCCAAAGTGACGTATTTGTTGTCAAGAGGCGGCGGTACAATGAGGTCCTCCAATGTGGCAATTACATCCTCTTCCAAATTTACAGAAATATTGTCACCTTTGTGCTCATCAGCGTCAACAAAGTGTAGATGAAACACTCGTTTCAATTGAGCAAACCAAAGCTGAGGATTTATCTTATTAACTTTCGGAATGCGAAGTTGCGCGCATTTCGATAGAAATAAACCTGGATTTGGTGATCAATGCAGTTGATCAAATGCTCCTACAGATCATGCACCTGTTCTCCGGTACATGATCTGTGTTGTGTTTTTATAGGTGATCATCTCAAATGCTAGCTTAAAATCTCCTTAAACGAAGATTGTAGTTATGATTTTGCATTTGGGGTCACCACTTCAGCGCGTAGCTCAATGCAGAATGATTCTATGAACACGCTGATTAATCTAATTATATATTTAATGATAATGTGTAATACAGAACATGCTTTTCATAACGATGCCTATGGAAGTGAATGAAGTTAGTTGCGATTGCATCGAGTGCTGAACAATAGGTGAAAGACAGGGTTGCCACACATAATTAATGCAAGCGCCACCTATTGTTCAGTTCAGTTCAATTCACCCACAGATATATTGACATTATTATTATTAAGGGCATAAAAGTATGCTACGATTGAGTGAGTTCTAAATTCACATTGAGATATATTGATTATTGAATTCCACGGCCCCAATGGGCGTAGCTAAAATCTATTTATTAAAAAAGCCCCTTTTTTAACAAATCGGAGAACTATGCTTGGTGTAATCTTTGTGCAGAAGTTAATTACTGGCGAAGTCGATTCCTCTGAGTTGATAAGCCAAATAGATTTCACAGTTCCAAGCTAACTAACACCTAATAATAGGCATTTATAATTCAAGTATTGCTTTTCTAACTATTCCCCGCATAAACCCTTCCGCGACGTTTGTGCTGATTTTAATAAACATTACAGAGTGATCAATTCGGGGTCTTCCTTCTTCGTATTATATCTTCTCTCTAAACTATTTAGCACGTAGATTGTAGATAGTTTGTATCGTTTTTGTATTTCGCGACTCGTATCGTACAAGCCCCGCAACCTAACCAGGCTGTATTATGCTTTGCTGACAAGTATAACGAGTGGTGCACTCACGCTTCTTATAATTCGTATAATCTGCACATCTGTCTTCGTCGACAGACTGACTCGAGCTTTCTTAAATATTACTCTCGTCTGTGCTTGCTGGTCTTGCTGGTCTTCCACTAATTCCTTTCCAGTTCACTTTCGCACGTGTGTGCGTCTTGCTGGTCCCAAACTAATTCCACCCTCTTGTTCACTTTCGTATGTCTATCTTTCTTGACGGTTTCAAACTAATTGTATTCTGAAATCGCTGCTGCGCAATGAGTCGCCTCAACTACCAAACTTCCCCTCAGCATTCGGTCTTCACCTCAGAGCGGCTCCTCCGCCTGAAGGAGCCTTAACAGCTGATCGCGAGACTGCATCCTTGATATTAGCTGTCTAATTAACAACAGATCAACTTTTAGACTGAATACCTGTCATCGCTCCTTGCCGCTATGTTCTGATTTTTAATGGGAAATCTGAATGTACATTCACCAAAAGTTGAAATCAAATTAAATCTGAAAATCAGTTAAGTGAATCAGTTTTTAATTCTTATTGAATAATAGTTTAATCAGTTAATAACGTTACAGTCGAATGTAAACGACGGCGTAATACTCAATCAAAATACACAGTAGTAATTATTGTTATTTTGGAACAATATACAGTTTCTAAAATTCGTAAGGCAAATGTGGGCGTAGCCCACGATTTTTGGATTGATCTTAAGAGGAGGTCACCAAACACCGCGTGTCAAATTTGGTATTTGGTCTTGCTTTAAATCTGTGGGAGATTTAGATTTTCGCGATTTGTGGAACGGGAGTGGGCGTGGCCGGGAAATTTTCTTACCGATCTCGCCCGAACACTTTACGCAAAATTTAGTAACTAAAGCTCTTAAATTGTGGGAGTAAAGATTTTTGCGATTACTGGGACGGGGGCGCTGGGCACGTTCTTGTGGGACATATTCACCTTTATTTGCGATTTCAGGTGTATCGACATGTTATCGAGTTGCCGGCCTACCAATGGGCGTATCCAAAGTTTCAAGTCTTTATTTTCAATAACGCTGAAAAAAGTTGCGTTTATCGGATCAGACGAACATTGCGCAAACGCAATATACTCTTTACACTTTGTGAATGAGTATAAGAACAATTGAGGGGTTTTGTTGGGAGCGCCCGACTCGGGGATACCTGGCTTTATATAAATTTGGACCCAATCAATCAATCAATGCAATCATACTTACATACACAAAATGCCTCATCAGCTACGACCCAGGCGACCGGCGCAAGGCCGGAACCGCTTCAGGATGTGCAGGGTAGCTGGCGCTGCACGACTTTGGGCGTGGAATTTCGCACCTTGTGGAGATGCTGGATGATAGGAAAAGACGTTTCATTTACCAGCATATGCATGACGCAATTGAGAGCATTAGAGCTCTTTACAAGCTGGTGGCTATCTAGTTACAAAACGAAGGAGCAAAGGAGGTGATCAGGACGCACCAATCCTCGCCGACCTCACCGCTGTTTCGAGCAGCGATGGAGCCGAAAAGGAAGCAGCCAATCGGTGTCCGAACTCGCCGCACTAAATGATGCAAAGGAGCCATGGGGAAAAACCGCACCAGGCGTAAAAGGCGAAGACGATCGCTCCGGCGATGAGCGTGAACCGGCTACGCCGATCACGGCAGTCACTCAACAGTGGATAAAAGGCAGCTCAATAAAGATTCAGCGGAAGAGAAATGGAGTGCTCACGGAGACGATGCGGCCCAATGCCACAGTCATCACGGCAAAGGGCGAAGCAAACTACTCCGAGATACTAGGGAAAGTGAAGCGAGAAACGAAGTTCATCAGGCTCAGAGAGGCCGTGGCTAAAATTAGGATCTTAGAAAAGTGATCTCGTACTGCAGCTGAACAAATCCGGTGAATAAACTGCTGCATTTAAAAGCCTTGTTGGCAAATCCCTTGGCAACCAAGCAAAGGTACGTACACTTACACGGTTACAGTCGATGAGTTTCAAAGCAAATTAAAGCTAACAGATGTTGTACCGGAGGACATCAACCTGCGAAAAGCCTATAGACAGACTCAAACTGTTTCCAGGTACGTTGTGTCAGGTGCGAACTAAGGGCGAGGGTAATCGACACCAAATATTTCAAATGCCTTGAGTTTGGCCATATGACAAGGTATTGCAGCATTGAAGTCGGCAGGTCTAAGCTGAGTCGAATGTGTCCTCAGGAGAACCACATAGCTAAGGACTGTAACCAGGAGCCTCAATGGATGTTCTGCAAGGACAAGTGCACGGACTGGAAACACGTGGCCGGCAGTGGTACGTGCACACTGTTCAACATGAAAAGCACTCAGTTGATTCTTAACCACTGTCAGGCAGCGTAGTTCGTCCAGAGTCAGGCCATGAGAGAGAGGAGGACGGACTTCCTCCTTATAAACAAGCCACATAAGCCGATTCCAGGAAGCAGTTGTGTGGCTAGTAGGTGTAATAAGGCAGCCATTTGGGCTTTAAAAAGTCTTCCACAGGATGTAAATGTGTCTTTTGATGGGTTCGTCCGAGAGAAGCTTAGAGGTGTCAACTTCAACAAGGCTGCTACGCTCATCCGAGCTGGGAACTAAAACTTTTCCAAAGGATCCTGCCTACATAAGTGTATGTTGAATACGTGATGGTGGGGATGTTCTCCTTTTAATACTTCAAAGCGTTTTTTAACGAAAACTATTTATTTATTCAATGAAATATTAAATTGCGACGACAATTCTCTCTCGCTTCTGCTCTACGATTGATTTTTTTATTCGATCAAAAAAACTTAGTGCCGATAACATATTGTACCAGGGCTGAATAAACTTAGAATCAAGCTTATTCCTACATAGGGGAATGTTCACGAAGCTGAAGAAAGGCTGGGCCGTACATTTAGGCAGCAGAGACACAAACGCCAGAGTAACCTGTTTGTTGGAACAACTCTTATCATTCGACCTGGACGTGGCTGCCAAAAGACGGAAAGAAGCTTACGTACTGGAAGGCTAGGAGAGGATCTTTCATCGACCTCATTTTTCTAAGTTGCTCACTATGTAGGAGATCTACATGCAAAGTGAGCGAAGAGTTCATCTTCAGCGACCACCAGGCGATTCACTTCGACATCGGTGGAGCAAAGCGCACGATACAGCGGGGTAAGACAACCGGCCCCAAATAGAAGGATATTCAGTTCGAGGAAGAAACCTTTTTGGATTTCCTCCGAAGACATGGCACAACAGCTATCTCAGAGCCTCTGCAATGCGTGCAGCTCATCCATGCACAGAAAGAAACCAATCAGACGCGGAATACCTTGCTACTGGTGGAACGATATGCGAGATAAGCGATTTCAAAAAGGCCTGCTTATGGGCGAGAAGAAGTTGTCATACATCACGAGGACGCCATGAATTCGGCTCCAGGCTGGACGAGTTGCGGCTGGCCAAGCGAGAGCTTGACCTTAAGAACGACCCATAAGGACTACCCACATAGACGACCCATAAGGACGAGCAAGTCCTACTGCTTCAGACACATATGCGAGGAAGCTGATATCAACCCCTGGTGAACAGCTTCCAAGGTTGCCACCAAGAAGTTAAGGTCGCAAGAAACGCTTTCAGTAACGTGCCCCACCCTGCTTCGCAGGATTGCAGCATCCGCAAATAGAGGATTAATTCAAGACATGGAGATGTGGATTGGACGAGCAAGGGGAGCAATAAATTTCCATCTGATTCAGTTTCTCCCGGGCCATGGCGGGTATCGAAGCGGCTACACAAGTTTAGGTACTGCCCAGGCTAGTCCAGAATGTCCAGCTTGCCAAACTTAAGTGAAGGCCAAGGGCATGTGCTGTACCACTTCACGATGTACAGCTATAGGACTGAAGCTCTTCCCCCTCCGGAGGAGCTTGTAATGTACATTCTTGGGACAGACAACTGGAGAAAAGCCATCTAGCTCATCAGAAGCATCCAGAGCGATCTGAAAAGATGCGAGAGAGAGCGTCGGCAAATGGAGGGTGCCAAAAACTGGAAACTCAACCCCGCAAAGAAATACTTGACGGCGATCTCGTGGGGAATGCGGTGTGTGCTGGCCGGGGTGTGTTTAGTACGTAGGCGCTGCCGTTGCCAGTGAACAGTATCTTCAGAAAATTCTCATCCTCTATGACACAACCATAAAAAAGCAAGCCGGATGAACGCGCTACACTAAATAAACCCACACCAAGCGGCAAACATGCCCAAACGCAGGTCGATCCGAAAATCACTTGCCAGAGGCACTACTAGGCAAGTGCAAAGACACGGCAGCATACGCCCAAGTGCTAAAAGCCATGCAAACCGACGTTTCTCTGCATGAGCACAGGGAAAGTGTCACTGGCATACAGCGCACCGCGGGCGGTGAAAATTTCATCCGGATGGGAAATCCAGGGTATGAAGTAACCTCTAAGCTTCATAAAGCGCTCCAAACAAAAGTAAATGAATTCGCAGAAGTAACAGCAATTACCATCAGAGTTACCATTGAAGTCAGACATACCGGAGAGGTTCACTAACGGCGATGTACTGTATGCGATGTTCACAAAAATAGATTCAGATATTCCTACAGCAGCAATCCCTAAGCTCAGAACGGCATACCGTGGAACCCAGATAGCCAGTATCATTCTTGCCAAGGAATTGGCTGGTCAGTTGCTCTCTACCGAGAAGATCCGTATAGGCCGGGCTATATGTCCGATTGAAAATACGCGGTGCTTCAAATGCCTAGCAGAAGTAGCTATGACTCTTCGGCCAATGCTGCAACTACGGTGGCACCCATCACACAGGAAAAGCTTGCAAGGAAAAGCCGTCGTGCATCCTGTGCACACGACCGGGCGACAAAAGTACGGCGTAGTATGCTCTCAGAACAATAAAGGACGTGGCAATCCTCAGCGAGACATCGTCAGGATTCCCTAGAGCAAATATCGGAGGAATATACTGGCACAGCTGCTACATGGCCCCCTCTGTCCAAATTAACGAATTCGCGAGAATTATATATGATCTTACAACTGATGCAAGTGAACGCTTCCCTGTCGTCATAGCTGGCAATTGTAGCGCTTAGACAGTGGAATGGGGAAGCAGCGATCAACGTCACCCTGCTAAACAAAGGACCTTTCAGTCTCCAAATTGTAAGGTGCTCAGGGTGGGAAGTCTCTCAAATGTATACTCAGCGACGAGGACTCCCGTATCTTCATGTTTGACACCATAATGCCGGGTGAAAACTCAGAACAACGTGCTAATTAGCTTATTCGAGCAATAGGGAGAGCTTGTGTCGCGTCTATGGAAAGGAAGAGGAAGGGTGCTAGAAGCCATAGACCCATTCACTGGTGAAATCAGGAGATCGAGGATGCCCTCAGAGACTGTCACACAGCAAGACGTAGACACTATCGCACCGAGAGACGAGCTAGGTGAGCTGCACTGACTTGCCCGCTACTGCAACAACAAGCAGAATATACGAGCTCGACGTTCGACGCTCACCAAAGCCATCAAAAGGAGCATAGCTAACTGCTGGAAGCAACTATGCAGCAACGCCAACCTTTCGGCCTCGCTTACAAAATCGTAATGGGAAAGATAGCACGGAGCCCCAGCCCACCCACTCGGAGCAATTGGAACAGATAGTAGAGGCTCTGTTTCCCAATCAGCCTGAACTGGCTCCGTCGGTCAACACGGCTGAGATAACCACTGCGGTGAAAAGCATCAAAGATGGTAAAGCGCCAGGTCCAGAAGGCATTCATACATGAGCGGTAAAGAAGACTGGAAGATGCAGAGCCTACTGCTTCTTCCCAAGGCCGGAAGGGATCCCCGTGACCCCACAGCATATACCACCATGCATGCTAGACGTCACCAGCAAACTGTGTGAGCGAATACTCTGCAATCGACTAGAACATGAGTTAGACATTCGCAATGGATACTCAGACTGCCAGCTTGCCTTCATGAAAAAGAGAAGCACCGTGAACGCACTAGATGCCGCGGTGGCGCGAAAAAGTACTGGCATGTACCTACACTAGCTCTGGCAGCGCATAACACCTGATCAGCAGCAGGAAGATAGTAGAGATTGCCAGAGTTCAGCGCTATCCGGTTTATTGTCAAAATAGGAAGCCTGTTTGGGCTCCAGCCATGAGAATCAAATCATACAGTCGCGAGTGCAGGGCATCATACAGGCGGTGCGCGCTCCGGGTCCTTTGTGCATTCCGCACCGTGTAGGAGCACGCGGCGTTAGTGCTAGCATGAATGTCGCTCCTGGATACACTGACCGCAGAAGACCGAACTATTGCGACACATCGGAGAGACACCATGGCTGAGTGGCAGACGAGGAGGCAGCTTACCTCCAACAGCAGCTGGACATGGATGCTTTAAATATTTATTTTGTGCCGAACGGGAAGAGATATGCTATAGAATTCGGTGACCTTTACCAGTCAATGACTTTAAATATATCCTACTTAGCTCATGAAACAATTAGTTTGCAGAACCCACATGACTGCAGAAGTCTTAAAATCCTTGCATCGCGCTGAAAGACAGCAAAATTTGAATTAAACGCTAGAAGTGGCTTTCAACATTATCTCTTCTTCATAAGTTAATACTTAACGTTAATTCCGCGAGAGGGATACGGAGGGTAGGGGTGGTTTTAGTGGAAGAAAATTTCGCACTACGGATTTTTAACGCTTTCCCCTCTATAAAAAAAAAACAAAAAAAAAACAGCCACAAAAGCACCCCACACGCTGTGAACTCAGCAGCAGTGCTTGGCCCCCGGAAACAAAATTAATTTTCAAGTTTTTCAGGGTAAAAAAAATGAACGCAATTCCAATACAACAAACTTGCGATTTGTTTTGTACATAGATTTGAGTGCTCTTATTACGTACAAAAATTATTAATTCATTAAGATCGTAATTTTAGTTCAGAAGCTATTCACGGATTTAGTTTCCATAGTGGGAGTAAAGCGCAGCAGCTGTTAACAGTTTTCAGCCTCTGTTTACTTTTGTGAAAAGGGGGTTAAAATGTATGTAAATACAGGGTTCAGGATATCCTCTAGTCGAGCGCTCCCGACATATATGGGAGTGAGGGGATCTGATCTGTGTCTGAATTACGAGAATATGATAGCTTTTTTAGTCTTCCAGATATGCTAAGAAAACTAAGTCTTAAAATCGATTCATATCGATATTAATGAAACGGTGGAAGATATCGAATGAAAGATCAACTCGAACTGCGTATAGTACAGCAGAATATATAGTTCAAAAGTTTATGTCTCTAGCTTTTGTAGCTTTTTGGGGAATGCGAACCGCAGACCTGACGTAGGTAATAAAGAGTCATAGGTTGGGACAATATATTCTGTTGGCTTGGGACTGATGCACGCTCGTAAAACAAGCCTGCAATCAGTGTGCACACAGCCACCAAAACGCTTATATGTGATCTAATATGAATAAGTATACGAGCACTCTCTTCCCAAAAAACTTTTCTTAGAAGCGCACCCGTTTTAAGGTACCCACATCAACAATCATTACTAAAAATCGTTGGCATGACAAAATGCCGAAAGTGGCGAACCCTTTACTTATGTGACAGAGCCCTGCAACCGATGAAAAGAGCTGGTCATTGCTGCTTGTATGTTGTATATACATTTCGTTTCTGTCTGAGTGTACTGAGACTAAGCCCAGGCAATGTGAAAGGGAGAAAGTTTTAAAAAATCTTCGATCTCAACCGTCACAAAGAAAATAGCACGCTTACTACCTTGCTCTCTGAGATTGTGAGCGAAATGAGGACCCGGGGCAGAACCGAAGTCGCTGTCTGATCTGCCGCGTAGAAAATGAGCATCACACATATTTATTTTAAATGTCCCATCTATATGTAATTATATGTTAGTGATGGAAAGTTGCTTAATATCCTTAAAAACATAACAACAAACGTTATTCTTTGCACTTAAAATAAATATATATATAATATAATATATAATTATTTTCGTTCAAAAGTGAAAAGGCAAAAATTAAGTTTGTCTTAGTCTTAGTTACGTCCGTTTGTCCGTTTGTAATTTTTTTCGAAGCTAGAGTCATAAAACCTAATTTTTCCGCTTCAGAAAAAATTTTAAGGTTTCAGGGTGAGCCCACAGGGGGCGTGGCGATCTGATAAATTCGATTTATCTCCTTCAGTTATTACGCTTGATAACTGCCAACATCCTTTAAAGATCGCAAAAAAAATGTTTGTTGTTTGTTGTTATTAGCAATTGTCATTAATTCTTGGTGTATAAATTAATTTAAATTTAGTTCATGGGAAATTAAACGGTTCGTGGTGCTGATGAGTAGCGCGATATTATTTGTTTCGGTACTCGCGAAATCACGGTAGATACGACGCTAAGCATTTAGTAGGTTTTATATTTTTCACAATTATACAAACTAAAGCGCAAGTCCGTTTTAAAGTCTTTTTTTATATTTGCGGCGAGTTGGGGTATCCAAAATCCAAAATATTCCTTATCTGCGTATAGTATACACAAACTTAACAGTCAAACGACAGTCCGCTGGCTTGAATATTTTCCCAAATAGACGCGAAATACGGACGGCGGGACAGACGGAGAGGACTAAATGTAGTCGATTATTGATACCGACCGAGAATATATATACTTTATGTGGTCGGAGATGCCTCCTTCTGTCTCTAACATATATTTTCACAAAATAATTATACCCTTTTCACCCACTTTTAGTAGGTTCCGGGTATGAAAACAACAATATTTACGACCATTGAGTGTTTTAAGTTGTTATTATACTGCGAAGTATTATTTCGCAGTCCGTTACACCCGACTGCAACATGCTTGCGTCAGTCTGTCCGCATGAAGGCAATTGTTTTCGCCGCTTTTGAAGCTAGAGACTTTAAACTTAGAATATATAAATGCGTATGTACCCGCGTCGGATAAAGTGTTAAAAGAAATAAGCGACGTCCACTGGCAATTCGATAATCAATATATCTTAATGAGAATTTACAACTAACTCAATCGTAGTATACTTTTGTGTACTATCTTAGTGTTAATTTAAAGTTCACTCAATCGTTGTACGGAGAATAACAATAATATTTATAAAATGAACAATAGGTCCACCTACGTTATTATTAAACATAAATTCGTGTTGTTGAACTTGATTAATACGTGGCGCTCACTTGCCTGACGTTTTCTTTTTTTAGAATTGTAAACGCGTCTGTTTTCGCTTAATCAAGTATGATATAAAATGCACATAAAGTTATTATTTTTAATTAGTTGTTAATTATTAGTAAACACTCTTGGGCAAAGTAGTATGACAGAATATGACAAAATTATAACATTAAAATTTATTGTTGTTTATAATTGTATTGAATGAATAATTTATCCATTGATCATCAATTTAAATAAACCTGGTGCCATTTTACTCAGATTGTAACTCTGCTGCTATTAGATAGTTTGTATCTTAAGTAACTTCTCATATATATATACATTTTCAATATATTATATATATAGTTTGAACCTACCTTTGAGTTGCCGTCCTAATTGGTCACATGGGCTCTTTTCTAAAATACACATAATTTGGCGACTGACAACAGCTTGGTTGTTTAAAAGCTTGTTAATATTCTTTTCGTCAGCATATACTTTTGCAGGTAATATTATTATAAAAAAGAACATTAATGTCAAAATATATTTTTTAGGTTTCTTTATTAAAAACATATCTACTTTTTGATTGTACGCTAGTATTGTCTAATGTGTATTGGGTTTTTTAACGCATGCGCTTTTAACTACATTTTAGGGTTGCGAGCACACAAAAGCCCGAGTAACCTTTCCAATTTAATTCATTACAATGTAGGCATATGCGTATATGCTAGTTTTTTGTCACTGAAGTAATTAAAAGTTCAAAAATAAATTCATTTATGTTATTTTTTCGAACTTATTTTAGAGTAGAGTATATTAGTTTTGTGCAATATCCGTCATGCTGTTCGTCCGTCTTTCCGCCTGTCCGGATGAACGCAACTTTTGTCGGCATTATTGAAAACAGAGACAGAGACAGAGAAACAGACATAGTATTAAGTTATTTGTGCCACGCTCACTGAGAGGCTGGCAAATAGATAACACGTCGATACACCTTAAGTCACAAATCGATAAAAGGTGAATATCTCCCACAATATTAAATTTATAGTCACCAAATTTAGTACACAAATCACAAAAATCTATATCATCCACAATTTTAAAGCTAGTCTTCAAATTTGGCAGACAATCTTAAGCCCTCTTAAGATCGAGCCGAAAAATGTTGGTCACGCCCACCCCCGCCCCTAGGATATTTAGAAGTTCTATATTTTTCCAAAATACCATTAATAACTTCTCTGTACTATGAACGAGTAACGCAACGTTTTTACTTATTTTTTCTTTTAAATGTTCAAAATCTGTTACATGTTTAAGTGGTTTTATCAGAGCTGAGCTTACTGTAATGATCATCACTCGAGAATATCGTAACCGCTTTTTAAACGCTTAACGATTACTGAAAGCTAATGAAAATACCTAGCAATCAGTCGTAACCACTTTTAAATTTAAATCATTGGTTTTGCAACAATATATGCTTTTGCAACAAATGAAGATTACTTGTGCATTATTTTTCACGATTTTTTGGCTTTAAAAACCGGGGAGAAAATAATTATGTTTTTCTTGACACCCATATAATAATATATCTGCATTCATTTGGCATCGTTTAAGAAATTAATCGTTGAAATCAATGGAGAGACGGCGATATAGCAATATTTTAAAGCTAGACACTTTGCTGTTGATGTAGATGATTTTTTACAAAATCTTCTATGAAACTTGTACTATAATGTCTCAGGAATGCCGCCCCATCAATTAAGATATCATGTATTAAAATTAATGCGGAAATGACAAATTTATATGATGTTCTACTCACAGAAGTAACGAATTTCGGTGCTATTGGCCGAGATAACGCTCCCAATCTATAGATATTTGGTCACACAACAATCAGAAATTATATATATCAACAAATGTTTATTAATAACACGATTTACTATTTGTTTCTTAAGTTATTACATGTTCTATGAATTTTCATGTGTATTAAAAATTATTCAAGTATCGTGACTTTCTGCGTACGGTATTAAAATCAGATTCACGTATGAGACCCCTCACATAATCGACCATCATGTTCTGATTCCACAATTCCTGATAACGTCGCTCATTAGATATTAATTGTTGGTGATACCGTTCACCGTGTTCATCGCTGAGCTCACCTGAGTTGTACAGAAAAAAGTCCAAGTGGGAGTGCAGGAAATGGATTTTTAGTGACATGTTTGCTGCAATTTTGTTATTATTTCTTATAAATTTTTTGACGTTTCCAATATAATCTGCGCTTTTGTTATTGCGCAAAAAGTGTGCAGTGACTTGTCGGAATGTGTTCCAGGCTGCTTTTCCATTTCATGTCGAAATAGAATAAAATTCCTCATTTTCCAATAGCTTTCCAATCTTTAGGCCGTCGAATACGCCTTCTTTAATTTTTCCCATTGAAAGAAGTGGGAAAACAGTTTTTGAATACTCTAGTTCAACTTCCGTATCCAATGCTTTTTTAAAGTTTTTGGACTAGGACCAGGACTGACTAGCTTGATGTGCAATGGTGGCAATATTATATCATCCACGTTCACTAGAGGCGCATTTTGAATAATATGATTTCCCAAAGTATGTGCTTCTCATTTTGGCCAATCCTTCCTTGAGTAATTCTCAATGACGAGCTCGACTGTCCCAGAGACATAGAACGCAGCAATACTTTGTAAAACCACCTTGCAAACTGGATAACATGGCTCTAACTTTCAAATCACAGCACATCTGCCATTGATGCTCCTTATACTTGATACATTGAAGCAGTTTAGCCACTATTCCAAAGGATTCCTTCATACTAACAGCATGGGCGATTGGGATGGAGGGTTTCTGATTTCCATTGTGAAGTAATACAGCCTTTTGACTATCATTGCTTCTGTCCACAAATAACCTCCAAATTTTATACTCGTTCCCGAAGTGAAACTACAATAGTATATTGGTTTTGTACAATGTCCGTCATATATATATTAATATATATATATATGAATATATATTACTGGAAAGTTCCCTCAAACATCACAGAAACAATTTTCCGGTCACTCCCCCTTCCACCTCCGTAATCGGTATATTTGAAAGCTCAAAACATGAGTATAATTTACACAATTTTAAAACTAGAGACACCAAACTTGGAATGTAGATTGCTGGTGACGTCACCAAAAGATTGCGACCTTGATACCACTAGAACGCCACCCGGTCACCCCGCCTTTAAAAATCGGAAATGGCTCTATCTCCTACAGTTTTTGAGCTAGTGTCACCAAATTTTAGAGGTAGATGGCTGATCACTCATTTTAAAGCTCGGTTAGAAAATTGCGAAAATCAATATCTCTCCACAATTTTAGAACTAGATTCACCAAATTTGGTAGACAGTGTTTGGGTGACCTCCTCTTAAGATCGAGCCAAAAATATTGGACACGCCTACCCCAGCCCCTTCGAAATTTAAAATTATATATATTCTATTCTATATTTTTCCAAAATAACTATAAAACCCTCTATGTACTTTGAACGAGTATACGCAGTCGATTACGTCCGAACGAAACGTTCTTACATATTTGTTTTGATATTCTACGATGCTTCCGTGCTGACACGCAGACGTTGGCAACTTCGGAGGAAGCGGCGTTACCCGCAATAACAACAATAACAGTAATTTCGGCTGGATTTGAAGATTTGATTGATGGAAAGAACAGTTCATCATCACAGTTCATCAGCAAATGAATATGAAACAGCCAACAGTAATGATTCAGATGCTGAAGTCAGAAGCCAGGAAATTAATCATCCTAAAAAGATTAGTGAACCTCCTCCAATCGAAGTTCACACGAGAAGCGGTAGAGTAATTCGACCAAGACAAAGATATGGCTGGGATTAAAAAAAACAAAAAAAACAAAAAATAAAAAAAACTCACAGTACAGACAAGTTATTATTATTATTTTGGAAAAATATAGAATTTTTAATTTCGTAGGGGCTGGGGTAGGCGTGTCCAATATTTTTTGGCTCGATCTTAAAATACATTTTAGCTGTTATTGAAACTATTTCGATGGTATAATCAGTGTGACCAGGTGATTGTGATCCAACTAGAAGTCTCAGTCTATTACCGATCTCATTCGAAACATCACAGTATACATCATTAGTTATGTTTGTGTTGGAGCAAATCCCCGCGCCAGGGAGAGCTCTGCGTATAGTATACACAAACTTAAAAAGTCCAAGTTAAACTTTCTAGCTTGTGTAGTCTCCGAAATCGACACGTTCATACAGACGGACGAACAGACGGAAAGGCTTTCCACAATTGTAGTGTATCTTTAGCTCTGCTGTAACCGCTAAATAGCGCAAGACGCTTGCTTGGTGGTTTCTTGTTTGGCTGAGCTAATTTTGCAGACGAGTACAAAATATACGGTTGTGTTATTAGAGCTAGATACATCAGCTCTCCCACTTGTGTTTGGTACGATGTTGCGTCTACTTTCTAAAATTCGTTGCCGTTACAAGCTTGGTATCCAGCATTTAGACTCTTAGCTGCTGGTATACAAGTTTCCAATGTCTACTTCCAGGTTTGATTCGTAATCCTTTTGCTTTACTTTTTGAATGGATATATCGCTTATACCAATTGCGCTAATTAACTTTACTGTTTCCTTCGGCGACCGGGTCTGCCCGTTCTTATTAACTTTTGTCTGCCGGGTCCAATACGTGGGACTTGACCAGCCTCACGTTTATCTCCATATTCAGCACTTGCAAATTCATTTGCACTACTTTGATTAGTAGTTCCCTACCGAGAAATGAAGACGGTTTTGCTTGAATTTTCGTCATCATCAGTCTCTTCGTGAGCTACCTTTTGAACATAATGCCCTTCCTTTGATATATCAAATGTGACTGTATCGCCGTTTGCCTAAACGAAATTTTTTAGATGGCTTCTTACCGGTCCACGCTTCCATTTGGGGTCATTCCACTCAGTGCCTTCATAGTTGCGCAATTGCGTAAATATACTGCTGTGTTCACTGCCTCTGCCCGTAATGACTGTCCCAATCCTGACTGCGCCAACAAACATCGAGCCATCTCGACTATTGTACGATTAGCACATTCTCCAACATCATTTCGTTGCGGAGTATAAGCCACGGTCAGCTGCCACGCTATTCCATTTGTCTTCAAAAAATTGTTGATCGTCTCATTTATGTATTCAAACTCGTTGTTTCTGCGAATATATATATTTTTTTTTCATTTTGACGCTCCACCAGGTCGAACTTGCTAAAGACTTCGTATTTTTCTTTTCAGGAAATACATAAAAATCCTCCTTGATTTGTCATCGATATATAATATCTAGAGCCTCAAAGCGACTTTGTTTCGAAAGGGCCGCATACATCAGTGTGAACTAACTCCAGAACTTCTTGCGCCCGGCTTTCTGCTAAGCTTAAGAATGGTTGCACATATACTTTGCTCACTATGCACTTCTTGCACGATACCTTCTGCAACATATCAATGTTACTATGCCACGCACCAATTCTTCATTTGCCATTTCCTTTAGGCTTGCATAATTCAGATGCCCAGACTTATTATGCTATAATCTATATCTGCTTTAACATCAGCAAAACATTTGTTATTGTTATTTGTTTTTGGTACATACTGTAATAAAATAAAATATTTATTTTTCCCGATAAGTTGTGCATGTGCAATTTATTAAGTCAGCCATTAAAAAGACCGAGGGATGTACATTCTTCCGATAACCTGAATTTGCTTATCGATCTACATAATTTAAATACATTACATTTAGTGTTGATATTTAAGTATATCGATATTATACCATACAACACACTTTTTAGTACCAGCGTACACAGATCGGTTTTTAGTTTAACTTTGCATCTACCTTCTGCTTGCAAAACGCCGACATCCGCTATACCGATCATTTCCACATAACGGATTATTGTAGTCAGTTTCTTCTGCGTGGTGACCTTCGCATTGATGTTACGCCTTTGCCGATTGTAAAGGCCTGCGCAGTAGCGATGTGCTTCTGCATTTTCTGCATTTATGTTTATATTTTCGAACCTTAGAAAACTGTCGCGCGTCTCGACGGCGACAACGAAATTCTCATAAACGTCTGGAAGACTCGAAAGCAAAATAATGACCTTGAGCTCGTCAAGTATAGCTATTCCAACTGCGACAAGCTTATGCACAATTTTGCTGAATGTGTACAGATAAATACCCAAACTCTGCTCATCTGACATGCATAGATTAAGCAACTTTTTATATAGCGAGACTTTGCTTAGTGGCCCGCTCGGCTGTTGGACTTCGCGCAATTTATTCCATGCTTCATTCGACGTTGTGCAGTTCTTGATTTGTCTTAACAGCAATGCAATTACAAATAGCGTGATTGTCGCCAATGCCTTACGCATTTAAGTAAACATCTTCACCGATATTTGACTCCACTAGATTCCTCTCCGCAACTTCCCATAGATCCGCCAAAACGATGCTCTTCCAGCTTGTCTATTTGGTTCAATGCTCTCACTTTTCTATTTTTTGTGACACAATTAACATATACATTTGCGCTATATCGGATTTAACAATTCCAAATTCATAACCTTAGAAATCGCGTAAATAAACTCTACACACCTACCAGACCATGTTCTGTTCCATAAGCTGTTGGAGTAAACTCCCGCGTCAAGGAGAGCCGAGTATTTCGGGTACAGATCAGTGAAAGAGCAAACAAAGCTTTTAAGAACTGACGCACCACTGTTATTCTACAGTATTTGTTTTTGTTAAGATTTCCTGATATGCTGCCAAATCCATTTCATCAGAGCCTTAACGGTTTTTCAGGTAGATTAGAGAATATAGCCCTGGTGTAAGATTCCATCTTTCACGGGTTTCTAATATTATTTGAGCATCAGTTATATTTATTATATTACTTCCCAATTTTATTTCTCCACTTTTCCTGTAGAGACCAAAAGCTTTATCAATCCCGCCCTTTCGTCCCAGCTCACTCAGGTCAAAATTCTTCAATTTCATTGCTTGTTACAGTGGGTTGGTTATAGCTTTGATTACTAGATAGTATATTTTCATTAATGAACTTTTGAAGGTAAGCTCGCTGGAGATGTCGGAGCATTGGGTCGTGAACGGGTCGACTGGGGTCTCAGACCTCAAGCTAGACGCATATGCCGGACTCATGATGCCCTGTGCACTTTTTCGTGACTCAAGCGTCAAGCGTGACCAACCGCTGGAGGAAAGCGACTGGCTGTTTGGTCTGGATGTGGCAAATCTAGATCGAAGGCAGGTAAAAGCGATGCTGGACAAGTGCATGTGCTATGAGTGGCAACGCAGATGGGATGGCGATGAGCACGGGCGACCGACACATCAGTTTATCCTGGACGCATATTCCGTCTTCAGCCGCTGGAAACCTGCTGATGTCTGAGTAAAAAGCCGGCGTTCTCATGTGAGTTTGAGCACGAAGACCGGCAGCATGTGTTAGTTGCCTTCCCCCTCTATACATATCTGCGAAACCTCAACGGAATTCATGCTAGGACGGTACATGACCGCTGGAACTTCTCCCAGGTCCTGTGGATACCGGAAACCTTTGCGAGAGAGGTGTTCATTAGACGGCGGCGCGGGACGAATGAAAGAACAGCAAAACAGGGTCAACCAGTGCCAGGCTAATGAAGGCCAAGACTGGTAGTGGTATGGCACTTGTGTCATGGCACGCAGTCTGACCAGACCACCTAAATCTTGTAATAGTTTCGACTACCCACGGCCCACCAAGTCTGAATTGGTAGTGGGGTGGCGCTTGTGACACCGTGCGGTCTTACCAGACCACCGTAATCTGGTAGTAGTCTCGGATACGCTGGGCCCACCAAGCCTTAATTGGTAGTGGTGTGGAACCTTAATCCGGTAGACGAGCTCTATGGGGTAAGTCGATGGATGACCCAATCCATGTCTGTCGTGAACAAAATTGGGGAGCAGCCTTAGCTGCGAACAGACAACCAAAGCTGTTAATTTGGTACTACGAGTAACGGGAGCCCATGGAATTTGGTTCCGTCCTGGTTTTTTGGTTACGGTCCTTCGGAGAGTATCGTGGTGGGTGTGATTTAACAACCAAACGTGGGTAGAGCATTGACTCGGTGTGGAGCTGCGCTATGAAACCCATAGACCAGTGGAGATTTTAGAGGGCCTCACCCCTCACCAACGGGGAATGTTATCTCCGACAGCATGCATTCAGTTGGTACTTAGGATGTTGCATGGGAGTATCTTCTATGGGCGACGCTTACTTTGGATCACTATACTATATGCCACATATGTGTCATCAACGTGTACCGCGATAGTAAGCCCATACGCCGTACACGCCACTTTAAATAATTAATAAACATTGACTTTCTGTCCGGCTGTCTGTCCGGACAACTGAACGCAATTTTTTTCAGCGCATTGAAGATAGAGACTTGCAATTTTGGAAATATATCTGCTTCAAACAAAATGTTACGATTTTTGAGCCACGCCCACCAGGAGGCTGGCAAATCGATAACATGTCGATACACCTCAAATCGCAAATCGATAAAAGGTTCGAATTTCCCACAATATTAATGTCACCACCAAATTTGGTACGTAGTTGGCTGGTAACCTCCCCATAAAATTCTGACCTTAATATCCCGGATACGCTCACTAAAACTCCTCCCAGCACTCCCGTCTAAAAAATCAGAAATGGCTATATCTGTCACAGTTTTTGAGCTCCATATTTTGAATATTTATTACTGGAAACCTCCCTCCCGCCTCCGTAATCGATATACCTGAAAGCTCAAAACGGTAACATGTGTATAGTTCAAACAATTTTAAAGCTACTTGGTATCTAAATTAATTGTTAAATTGCTGGTGACCTGCCCAAAAGATTGCGTCCTTGGCCACACCCGTCCGGCCACACCCACTAAACCGCCCCGCAGCCATCCTGCCCACACGAAGTGTGAAAGCCTACAGAGTTTTAGAGCTAGGGTCCTCAAAGTTTAAAGGTAGATTGGTGGTCACCAACTTTATATAAGGGTATTAAAATTTACAGCCCACGCTCACTCCCGCACAAAGTGCGAAATGCTTATATCTCCCACACTTTTAGAGCTAGAGTCACCAAAAAACGTAGATAGCTGGTCACGCCCTTTAAAGATCCGTAAAAAAATTTTTCCCGGCCACGCCCACTTCCGCTCCCGCAAATCGCGATAAGCTATATCGCCCACAATTTTGGAGATGAAATCAAATTTGGTAGACTGTGTTTGGGTAACCTCTTGAGATCGCGCCAAAAAATTGTGGCAATGCCCACCCCCGGCTCACGGAATATGAAATCAAATTTGGTAGACTGTGTTTGGGTAACCTCTTGAGATCGCGCCAAAAAATTGTGGCAATGCCCACCCCCGGCTCACGGAATATGAAAATTCTATATTTTTTCAAAATAACGATAATATCTTCTGTGTACTGTGAACGAGTTTTACGAAGTCGGTTACGTACGACTGCAACGTTCTTACTTGTTTTCTTCGACACTTCAGCACAGCTCTTTGACATTGCGCCATTGAGCAAACCTTCGGCACTCAGTTCGCGATCAATTATCGATACGGTTTGCGCCATTTACGAGTCGTTAATATCCATAGGTAATAAGAAAGACTTTGCGATCGCAGTACTCATTCACATTGTCATATCAAAAGTTGATCTTGCCTAAGTCTAGGTATGAAGAACAACTCGAATACAATTCGCTGCCCCAAAGGTCTGATTGTGTCCCACCATGTAATAGGCAATATTAGCATCCATCTGCTGACGAAAGTTCAAGTTCAAGATCCTTGATCAAACAAGCGTTAAAGTTGAAACCTACAAAAAATAGCAAATCCACGTTCGCATGTACCAATAGAGAAAAGCGTAGCGAACATAAATGTCAGTTTTGCAGCGAAAATCGCACTATTGAAAATAGTCAAGGATTTGCAGCAATGTCTGTATCGGATCGGTTCAGTTTCGCCAAGACAAAGCAACTGTGCATAAATTGCTTGCAGCCAGGAGATAGAGTATCAAATAGTACTGCGGCGAAGTGTGAAATCGGCTCTCGAGCTCATAATACTTTCCTTCATAAGTACGCAAGTTCTGATTCAGGCATAGAACAATCTTCTGCAACACCACAGGCTTCAGCACATCCCGCTTACAAAAACCAAACGAAGTGGATCAAGTTATCCTTGCGATAGCCGTTTTCAAAATTTGTGACATATTCAGAAAAGTTCGCTTCGTTAGAGTTCTGTTAGATTCTGGTTTCAAAGTCAACTTTATAACAGAGCAATTTGCTGAAGCATTGAGACTTCCTCGTGCTTCACAGTTTCATCGGTCACGGAAACCAGCTTGGTCGCTTGGTAAAAATGAATTGTCAACAATTATTTCTTCTTCTGTTCTAATGCACATCAGTTTAATGCCGCCTTTTGGGTTCTCAACTCAATTTCGAGCAGGAAGCCGGACTTTTTTTTCCCAATAAAGAGTTGGAAAATCCCAGCAAACGTAGCTAACCCTCAGTTCCATAAGCTCCAGCGAATTGCAGACTCATTTGTCGACCGTTGTTGTACTGGGCAAATTAGATTGTCTGAAAATGGATCTTTACTACAAAAAATTTGCTATGATGGATAGTATCAGGGCTGTGCAAGAAGTAACATGCGCAAAGTCCGTTATGTTGTGCAATTATGCACCCAACGGAGGAAACCAGACTAGAGGCTCTTGTAGAATGGTTTTGAGAACTAGAAGCAGTTTCCGAATCGTATAGCTCAGGAAAATACTCAGCAGAGCAACTTGCGGGCGGTCAAGAAACGACTTCTGTCCTTAGAACGGAGAGTATCCAAAGCTTTCGAACTCCGTGAAATGTACTTAAAGTTCGTGAAGAAATACATAGACCTCGACCACATGTCAGACTTTGGACAAAAAGTTCCACCAGGACCACATGAGATCATACTACATTAGTGCGTCCTGAGGCCTGATAGTAGTTCAACCAAGCAAAAAAACCGAGTAGTGTTTGACGCGATGAGAACGACACAATCACTCAACGACCTTTACACGCCCGAGTATTCAGGGGGAGCTAATTTTAACACTTCTTCGGTTTCTTCTGAATCAACATATCCTCACGAAAGATATTAAAAAGTAAATATATCTATAGATGATCGACGCATTGTGTGGCGTAAAAGCGCATCAAATGAGCTTCGCATTTTTTGCTTGAATACGGTCACATATGGCACTGCGTCTGCAAGAACTGCGTATACGCCACTGGGTATACGCCCATGTTCTTGGTTCCGAAGTCATTTGTAACGACTTCTATGTCGATGATATTCTTAGAGGAGCCGATGATATTGCCACTCTGAGTACAATATGTAGTTAGGTGTCCGAAATCCTCAGTTTAAGAGGTTTCCAAAACAAAAAAGAAAAATGTTTTGAAACAATCCCAAAATGATGGAAGAAGGTGAGAACGACAAATTTCTCAGCTTTATGGATACCGACTCCATGAAAACGCTGGGTATGAGATGGAAACCAAAGTCAGATACATTTCGGTATCATTTCGACAATAGTTTCCTTGCGTTAAGTCCGACCAAGCGCAATATATGTAGGTTGACTACGATATGGTGAGGATGTTCTTTTTAATATTTCATAGCGTTTTTTAACGAAAACTATTTATATATTCAATGAATTATTAAATTAGGCGCTTAAATATATTTTAACAAAATCGGTTCTTTTGTTCCGCTTGCGACGACAATTCTCTCGCTTCTGCTCTACGATTGATTTTCTTTATTCGATCAAACAACTCATCATAGTGCTGGTCGATAACTTATCGTACCAGGGCTGAATAAAATTAGAATCTAACTTATTGCTACATTCGATCGTCCTGACTTTACATTCGTCTCGAATGACATTACCATTTTTTCACAAATTCAACAATAGTATTAGATTCATTTGGACCTTCAAGTTCATCTATTTTTTTAACTTTATATCTTTCATGGTTTAATATCTCGACTATTTTATATGGTCCAAAAAACTTGGGTCTTAGCTTCATGCCCGTTCCATATTGCGGTCGCTCAATAGCTACAAAGTCTCCTATCGTATATACAGTTCCTGGTTTTCTATACTTATCACCACCTTTACGATTCTCTTCTTGTATTATTTCTATTTTGTGCTTCCTTTCTTATATCACTTCTATCGGAATTTAATTCGTATTCTATCAGTTCTTCTAAATATTCTGTTATTTCCAAACTTTATTTAACTCTCATGTCTAATACTGTCAATATCTTAAAGGTGTTTTTCTGGTGCTTTTTTGGTGGAGTATTATTCATTATATTTTGTACATTGCTCACATGAGTGTACCATTTTGACGAATTGTACTGGCGGCTCAGTTTTGCAATTAATGGCACAATAATTTTATGTATCCGTTCAACTTGTCCATTGCCTCTGGACACGCCTGTAGCAATATGTAATAACAGTATATTTTCTTCCGGACAGTATGTATTCAACAAGTTGGATGTAAACGCGGTACCTCTATCTGAAATGAGTCGTATTGCGTAATCTATCAACTACTTCTTCTTATATTCTTACTTATATTTGTGGAATATAACCACACAAATTTTGAGTACCCATCTACCTACCAGAATATGGCTTTATAATTTTCGTGTCTCTGTTAAGGGTCCGACATGATCTATATGATATGTACCTAATGGTTCCATAGCTATATCGATCGATGCTATATATCCTTCTTTTTCCCCCTGTTTTGTTCAAGTGTCTCCATAGTCTTTTTCCAACCAAAATGTCCTTGCCCATAAACTAACTTTATGTGTAGTCCTGCCGCACCTGCCACTTCCAAAAAACTTTTGAAATTTTCAATACCTTCATGTATATTTTTGGCTGGGAGAACTATCCATGTAAGTTATTACCTTCTCGCTTTGAATTAGATCTCGCAAAACTACGTATGTATAACGACAAAATAGAGCTGCTGAGTTCGTAATTCCAAAAGCTACATGGCTATTTAGCCAAACTGTCCATTATGTCTTACGTATATTTTCTAGACGAAGGCTCAATCGGTACATGGAAAAATCCATTTTTTTAATCTAATGTTGTGAATACTTTGCTGCCTTATAGTCTATCTATCACGTCATCAATCAAAGCCATAGGAAATCTATCTCTAACAATATTATCATTCGAGCACCTGTAATCACAACAAAAACGTGTACTACCTTTTTTTGAAACTAATAGAACTGGCGCTGTGAATTCAGAGTTGCTTGGAACAATTATTCCTGCGTCTAGCCACTCAGTTATCTGCTTCTCTATAATAGATTTCTCTGAATATGAGCTTCTTCGCGGATGTTGCCATACTGAAGCATCTTTATAATTTTCAGATGATTTTCATTTCTATACGCGACTTTATTGTTTTCCTTGGTCTGTAACCGTTTATCATTTTATTTATGATATTTCTGTCTTGATTCTCTAAATGTGCTAAATCTACTTTATCTGAAGGCTTCAAATTCATTTCGATCTCACTTAGACACATTGCCTTAAATTCAATACATCCTTCGACACAGTCATATTCTTTTTGTACAAATTTAGCACCATTTTCATCCAATTTTATGTTGACAAGTGTTAATACATCGCGACCTAAAATAGCTTTGTACTCTAAGTCTTTACGCTATACGACATGAAAAATAGCTGAGAATGAAATATCATCAGCCATTACATCTAACTTGCAACTGCCTGTTGTTGATGTGCGTCCACCTCCTATTCCAAATAATTGGCGGATGTCATGTTATTAATGTGTACTTTTCCAAGTCTGCTTAAAGTGTCATCTCTTATTAGTGAAAGATCGCACCCAGTGTCGACCAATACATTTATATTATGCTCTCTAAACTTTAATATTTTAATCATTCCTGATTGCACCTTATATTGTTGACATCCTAAATTACCGTTCTCCTTCTTTGTTTCCGCACCCTCAGGTTTCCCAAATTTACATGCACTAGCAATATGGCCTTCTTGTTGGCATTTGCAACAAAATATAGCTTTCTTACATTCTGCTGCCAAATGATCTATACTCCCACACCTAAAACATTTTTTCACCGGACGAACTTGCCTTTTTGTTTTTATCCTAATTTCGTTGGTTGCCTTATTAGGTTATTCTGATCTAATTTTCTCGTATATTTTAATCTGTATCTTTAATTCCTTTAATGTCGTTGCTGAATATAAACATGCCTTATTTAATCTCAAGTCTGATATTCCGTCTATAAAATAAGTAATTATGCTTCGATCATCTAGATTTATTTGCTTCGTTTTTTGGATAAGATTATATAAATATTCGATTAATGTCTTTGTTTTGCCTATGCCGCTTCTTCAAAATGTTGTGTACATCTGCTAAGCATAACTGGTTTCCAAAATTTGAACACCAGCTCGGTTTTAAGTTCGCTCCATCCACGTACACCTGTCAAGCTTCTGACAAATAATTTAGCTGCTCCCTGCAATAATTGTTTTGTACATGCAAATTTCTGTAACTCATTCCACTTAACTGTTTCTGCCACATCGTCAAATTCATCGATCCAATGATTGACATGTTGTGAATCGAGACCCGAAAATGCAGATAAACTTTCTTGTATGTCTCTCGAAGTAAAATGTCCTGAACCATTTGTAACAGTTTCAACTGCATTGTTATAAGTCGTTGACTGTAAGATTTCTGTAACCATCAATGAATTCATATGCTGTACTAACCTTTCTTGCAACTCAGATTTTCTACCTTGCACACTTAGTCCAGCTTCTGCTAACATCTCTTTTAGTTTCTCGACATTTTGTGACATAATAGTACTTCAATTAATCTTAAATTAAGCTATTAGTACGTTTACAAAAGTTTACTAAATGTACTGCGCCTCGATTTGTCTTCTGTGTGTCAGCGTAGGCTAGTAGCTGCTGATCATCAACAACCGCTCTTCCCTGCAAATCTCGATGGTAACTGCGCCACTTGACTTGCTTCTAATGTCTGCGCCAGTCCACCTCCGATGAAAACTGCTTCTTTGGTATACACCACCGATGTCCACTGAATCTCGACTGCCTCAACTGCCAACCAAACTGCATCTCAAACCTCTGCCGTCGTTACTTTTTATTTTGCTACTTACTGCATTGCTGCTGTTACTGCTGTTCTTTTCCTTTTGCTTTTCTCAAAGTCCGATCGTCTCATGTGTGTAAGTGTGTGTCTCTCTTTTGTATGTACACCACCACTGTATTTATGTATGTATGCAGATCTAGTTGCGTCGTTTTCTTATTACGCGTCTGTCTGGCGCCTTCCGAATTTCATCATACTACGTCATATACACATATGTACACACCTACACTTAAACGTTTATCCACTAAATTTCCAATTGCAAATTTTCCCAGAAAAGCCATTTTTAAATTTTTATTAACGCATAATTCAAGTACTCAGCTACTTAGTCCATTATTTACAATTTTGAATCAATTAGCGTTGATTTTTGTTGCTCTGATGAGCGCTTTTGTTCTTAAGACCGGTCGAGCCGCCAATTTGCAGGTTGAATACGTGATGGTGGGGATGTTCTCCTTTTAATACTTCAAAGCGTTTTTTAACGAAAATGATTTATTTATTCAATGAAATATTAAATTATGCGCTTAAATATATTTAACCAATATCGTTTCTTTTATTCCGCTTGCGACGACAATTCTCCCTCGCTTCTGCTCTACGATTGACTTTCTTTATTCGATCAAACAACTTACCATGGTTTGGTCGATAACATATCGTAGCAGGGCTGAATAAACTTATAATTTATAATTTAACTTATTCCTACATATATTATCAGTCGCTGCACGCATGTGTGACACACTAGGCTTGATGACTCCTATTAGCATAAAGGCAAACATTTGGCTGCAAGAGTTGTGGCGCATTCAGTTATCGTGCGATGAAACAATGCCCATGGAAATGCACAGCAGATGAGATAATTTTAAAGCGGATCTTCTTGATCATAATATCTTTTCAATCCCACGATACGCTCATGCTATCTTTAACACAAGCATTCAAGTGCATGGATTCACTTCAACAGCATATACCTGTTACCTTTATATAAGAGCTAACTACAGTAACAGCATAGTTTGCAGATTGTTAACCGCCAGGCTCGAACTTTGTGCGACGTACTTGTTATCTCAGTTATGGGCCAACATCAAACAAATTTTGGACCGTTGTAGAAACAAGAGTGTCGGATTCAGAAATCACATTACATTGGATAAATAACTCGCAACATTCGTAGCCAAGCGAGTTGCAGGCATCCAAAAAATGGCTAAAGATGTGACTTGACGACATGTGCCGTCATTGTCGAACCCAGCCAATCTTGGATAGCGGAGTTGCGACGTTCATGAACTTGTACAATCTATTTGGCTAGAGGAACCACCGTTTCTCCTTGATGAAGAGGTATATTGGCCTCAAAATCTACACTTTTCGCTATCACGAGAATTAAAAAATAGTCAATATAAAAAATCAGTTCAAGTTTGTTTAGTTAAAAGCTCCGACTTTCTCTCTAACCTTGTCTCCTGCTTTTTATCATGTCGCAAATTAGTTTAAGTATTTGCGTTTAAGCATAGCTTAATATCTGGCTCAAAGGCAGAAAAGCTTGCAGACGTGCTCAGCCCAAAAGAGTTGAACCTGCTCGTGGCCCACACAATGGAAACTAAATTCGTGTATAATTTCTAAGCAACCCGTATGATTTTAATTAAATTTTCAGGGCTTAATAAGAGCATTGAAATCTATGTCCAAACTAAAGCTCCATAGTATTTGAATTGAGTTTTTTTCTTCACATTTGTGCATATATGGGGCGAATGGAGAAAGGTATCGAAAATCCGAGATATTCCTTACCTGCAGATGCTCCCTGCAAACATTTTGATTTGGTTGCTCTAGCTTTCATTTTTTAGAAGATATGCTAAAAAACCGAGTCATGCAATCGATAATTATCGAAAATAAGAAAATGAGATGAGTTATCGATGATTTCAAATAAACTTGATCTGCGTATGGTATACACGAACTTAAAAAGTCCACGTTCAGCTTTCAAGCTTCTATAGTCTCCGAAATCGACGCGTTCATACAAACGGGCTGACAGACGGACAGACAGACATGGCTAGATCCACTCAGCTAGTGATGCTGATCACGAATATATACACTTTATGTGGTCGCACACGCCTTCTTCTGTCGGTTACATTACCCATTTTCAATGGGTTCAAGGTATAATTAATATTTACCACGGAGGAGGTATTATAAATAAAATCATCAATTCTCTGTCAGTTGAATTACACATACCAGGTCATCACTTTTGTGGATCAGGAACAAAGCTCAAGACGCTTTTAGAACGCGGTGGTATGTGAATAAATCCATTTGCCTGCAGAGAGCATGATATATCATACTCAAGCCATATAGACTTAAAGAAACGTCATATATCCGATTTAGGTATAGTGAAAAGAATGGGAGAGTGAGTTAAAGTATCTGACAGCAGTTTTGGAGAAAAGCAAGGGTCTCAAAAAAAAAACAAGTGAGAACGTTGCAGTCGGATGTATCCCACTGCGTAATACGCGTTCACAGTACACAGTAAATTTGTACCTTTATTTACAGGGGATGACTACTAATCTACTACTGTGGGCGACTTAGGTGGCTGGGGGCGTTGAAGTGGGCGTGGCCGGGAGGTGAGGTCACTAGCAATCTACGAATCTATCGAATTTGGTGTCTCTAACTTTAATATTGTGGTAAAAATTCACCGATTTGTCATCCTCCCAGTGGGCGTGTCACAAATTTCTTAACACTTTCTCTGAAGCAAATAACTGCAAGTATATATCTAAAATTTCAAGTCTCTATCTTCAATAACGCCGAAAAAGTTTCGTTCATCCGGACAAAAGGACATTACACAAATCCATTATACTCTTATCAATTTGGGAACGAGTATAAAAATAATATTCGTGTGTACTTTTGTATGGGCGACGTAGCAACATCGATGCGTTTGTCAAACATATACACCCATTCCAAAACATCTTGTGCGTGATAATGTGTATTTCATATTATGTTTAAGCAAGATAATCTAAATATCAAGCTGTGTATCGAGATCATGTAGGCGTTGATATGAATTTGTATTCGCTTAAGAATATTTGTCAATTTTGTTTAAAACAAAGATATGGTAAAGATGATGCAATTGATAGCGAACGTTATAGACAAGGATTTACAGACTTCATTGATTAGAACTTATGAAAATATCAACAACACTTACGTTAACTGGATGAAGCACTGCTTTGGTGGCCAACTACTATCCTCCTCTATTACTATATACAATTACTATGTACAACTCGATTTTAAATGTGGATCACGATAATAATTTATTCCATATTGGAGAGCACGTATTCGTGATACCAGTGAGATCCCATGAGCTAAATGACATAAGTAATGTTAATTTAGACAAAATGATCGAAGAAGAGCCTAATAAATTAAGCCATCCGCTTATCGAGAGCAACAACAACAAAATACCGGTCGTAATATTAACTAATGAAATACCTATATATTTTAACATAGAGCGAACCGTTGGACAATTATTTGGATTTCATAAGATGGAGCTCGCGTCAAATACCGATCACACCTCAGATCAACCTGTTGATATACTAAAAGTGAAAAAAATTCGCTAGGAGAGTAATATTGTGATGGGCTTATATGTAAATGAAGAATTAAATCATTCATTGCATAAATTTGCTCTCAACGTTCCACCAGGCTATAAAATGAGTATATGCCTATCAACATAATTTATTTGCCAGTGAACACGAGGCATTAACATTACGGACTGTTGATCGAGATGGAAATTTAGTTAATTTACGTGAAGAGAGCGTTACAATTCGCTTACATTTAAGGCCGCGGCAATGATTATTTATAATAAATGTGCGCGTAACCACCCTATCTCAAGCTGAAAACAGCTTAGTTTTAAGGTCTTGGGTTTTACAATCAGAAATTTTCTTGAATCGTGAATGTTCGAGAGAGGCCCGATTCCGATGAGAGAATAATAAAGCAAGTAAGAACTTTGCAGTCGGTCGTAACCGACTGCGCATACATATATTATCAGTCGCTGCACGCATGTGTGACACACTAGGCTTGATGACTCCTATTAGCATAAAGGCAAACATTTGGCTGCAAGAGTTGTGGCGCATTCAGTTATCGTGCGATGAAACAATGCCCATGGAAATGCACAGCAGATGAGATAATTTTAAAGCGGATCTTCTTGATCATAATATCTTTTCAATCCCACGATACGCTCATGCTATCTTTAACACAAGCATTCAAGTGCATGGATTCACTTCAACAGCATATACCTGTTACCTTTATATAAGAGCTAACTACAGTAACAGCATAGTTTGCAGATTGTTAACCGCCAGGCTCGAACTTTGTGCGACGTACTTGTTATCTCAGTTATGGGCCAACATCAAACAAATTTTGGACCGTTGTAGAAACAAGAGTGTCGGATTCAGAAATCACATTACATTGGATAAATAACTCGCAACATTCGTAGCCAAGCGAGTTGCAGGCATCCAAAAAATGGCTAAAGATGTGACTTGACGACATGTGCCGTCATTGTCGAACCCAGCCAATCTTGGATAGCGGAGTTGCGACGTTCATGAACTTGTACAATCTATTTGGCTAGAGGAACCACCGTTTCTCCTTGATGAAGAGGTATATTGGCCTCAAAATCTACACTTTTCGCTATCACGAGAATTAAAAAATAGTCAATATAAAAAATCAGTTCAAGTTTGTTTAGTTAAAAGCTCCGACTTTCTCTCTAACCTTGTCTCCTGCTTTTTATCATGTCGCAAATTAGTTTAAGTATTTGCGTTTAAGCATAGCTTAATATCTGGCTCAAAGGCAGAAAAGCTTGCAGACGTGCTCAGCCCAAAAGAGTTGAACCTGCTCGTGGCCCACACAATGGAAACTAAATTCGTGTATAATTTCTAAGCAACCCGTATGATTTTAATTAAATTTTCAGGGCTTAATAAGAGCATTGAAATCTATGTCCAAACTAAAGCTCCATAGTATTTGAATTGAGTTTTTTTCTTCACATTTGTGCATATATGGGGCGAATGGAGAAAGGTATCGAAAATCCGAGATATTCCTTACCTGCAGATGCTCCCTGCAAACATTTTGATTTGGTTGCTCTAGCTTTCATTTTAGAAGATATGCTAAAAAACCGAGTCATGCAATCGATAATTATCGAAAATAAGAAAATGAGATGAGTTATCGATGATTTCAAATAAACTTGATCTGCGTATGGTATACACGAACTTAAAAAGTCCACGTTCAGCTTTCAAGCTTCTATAGTCTCCGAAATCGACGCGTTCATACAAACGGGCTGACAGACGGACAGACAGACATGGCTAGATCCACTCAGCTAGTGATGCTGATCACGAATATATACACTTTATGTGGTCGCACACGCCTTCTTCTGTCGGTTACATTACCCATTTTCAATGGGTTCAAGGTATAATTAATATTTACCACGGAGGAGGTATTATAAATAAAATCATCAATTCTCTGTCAGTTGAATTACACATACCAGGTCATCACTTTTGTGGATCAGGAACAAAGCTCAAGACGCTTTTAGAACGCGGTGGTATGTGAATAAATCCATTTGCCTGCAGAGAGCATGATATATCATACTCAAGCCATATAGACTTAAAGAAACGTCATATATCCGATTTAGGTATAGTGAAAAGAATGGGAGAGTGAGTTAAAGTATCTGACAGCAGTTTTGGAGAAAAGCAAGGGTCTCAAAAAAAAAACAAGTGAGAACGTTGCAGTCGGATGTATCCCACTGCGTAATACGCGTTCACAGTACACAGTAAATTTGTACCTTTATTTACAGGGGATGACTACTAATCTACTACTGTGGGCGACTTAGGTGGCTGGGGGCGTTGAAGTGGGCGTGGCCGGGAGGTGAGGTCACTAGCAATCTACGAATCTATCGAATTTGGTGTCTCTAACTTTAATATTGTGGTAAAAATTCACCGATTTGTCATCCTCCCAGTGGGCGTGTCACAAATTTCTTAACACTTTCTCTGAAGCAAATAACTGCAAGTATATATCTAAAATTTCAAGTCTCTATCTTCAATAACGCCGAAAAAGTTTCGTTCATCCGGACAAAAGGACATTACACAAATCCATTATACTCTTATCAATTTGGGAACGAGTATAAAAATAATATTCGTGTGTACTTTTGTATGGGCGACGTAGCAACATCGATGCGTTTGTCAAACATATACACCCATTCCAAAACATCTTGTGCGTGATAATGTGTATTTCATATTATGTTTAAGCAAGATAATCTAAATATCAAGCTGTGTATCGAGATCATGTAGGCGTTGATATGAATTTGTATTCGCTTAAGAATATTTGTCAATTTTGTTTAAAACAAAGATATGGTAAAGATGATGCAATTGATAGCGAACGTTATAGACAAGGATTTACAGACTTCATTGATTAGAACTTATGAAAATATCAACAACACTTACGTTAACTGGATGAAGCACTGCTTTGGTGGCCAACTACTATCCTCCTCTATTACTATATACAATTACTATGTACAACTCGATTTTAAATGTGGATCACGATAATAATTTATTCCATATTGGAGAGCACGTATTCGTGATACCAGTGAGATCCCATGAGCTAAATGACATAAGTAATGTTAATTTAGACAAAATGATCGAAGAAGAGCCTAATAAATTAAGCCATCCGCTTATCGAGAGCAACAACAACAAAATACCGGTCGTAATATTAACTAATGAAATACCTATATATTTTAACATAGAGCGAACCGTTGGACAATTATTTGGATTTCATAAGATGGAGCTCGCGTCAAATACCGATCACACCTCAGATCAACCTGTTGATATACTAAAAGTGAAAAAAATTCGCTAGGAGAGTAATATTGTGATGGGCTTATATGTAAATGAAGAATTAAATCATTCATTGCATAAATTTGCTCTCAACGTTCCACCAGGCTATAAAATGAGTATATGCCTATCAACATAATTTATTTGCCAGTGAACACGAGGCATTAACATTACGGACTGTTGATCGAGATGGAAATTTAGTTAATTTACGTGAAGAGAGCGTTACAATTCGCTTACATTTAAGGCCGCGGCAATGATTATTTATAATAAATGTGCGCGTAACCACCCTATCTCAAGCTGAAAACAGCTTAGTTTTAAGGTCTTGGGTTTTACAATCAGAAATTTTCTTGAATCGTGAATGTTCGAGAGAGGCCCGATTCCGATGAGAGAATAATAAAGCAAGTAAGAACTTTGCAGTCGGTCGTAACCGACTGCGCATACTCGTTCACAGTATATAGAAGTTATTATTGTTATTATGGAAAAATATAGAATTTTTAAATATCGTATGGCCTGAGGTAGGCGTGTCCAACATTTTTTGACTCGATCTTAAGAGGAGGTCACCCATATACTCACTCAAACACTGTCTGCTAATGGTGAATCTAGCTTTAAAATTGTGGGAGATATAGATTTTCGCGATTTGCGCGGGCGGAAGTGGGCGTGGCCAAGAAATTTTCGTACCGAGCTTTAAAATCAGTGACCAACCATCTTGCCTTTATAATTTTGTGACTCTAGCTACTAAATTGTGTGATATAGAGCTTTTTGCGATATGCGGGGCGGGGGTGGGCGGGTGGGCGGTAGTGGGCGTTGGTGGGAAATTTTTGTACCCGTATACAATTAATCTACCTTTAACTTTAACTGACTGACTTTAAATGACTCCAGCTCAAAACATATGGGAGATGTAGCCGTTTCCGATTTTTGAAGGCGGGGTGACAGGAGACGTTCTAGTGGACGTGCCCGGGATATCATTGCAATATTATGGTGAGGTCACCAGCACTCTACATACCAAGTTTGGTGTCTCTAGCTTGAAAATTGTATGAATTATACACATGTTACCGTATTGAGCATTCAAATATATCGATTTTAGGGATTACGGAAGTGGAAGGGGGCGTGGCCGGACAATTTTTTATATGATGTTTGGGGGAATTCTCCAGTAATATATATTTTAACTATGGAATCTCTAGCTCAAAAACTGTGGGAGATATAACCATTTCCGATTTTTTAAGACGGGGGCGTTCTAGTGGTCTTGACTGCCCGCATCATGTGCCACACAGCCTGGTGCCCGCGACTCTAGACTCTCTTATCTGCATACTCGACACCATAATGACTGGTGAAAGCACAGAAAACGCAGACCAACGCGCTAATTGGCTCATTCGAGCAATGGGGAAGCCATTACCACTAACTGCTGGAAGATACTAGGCGATGATACCGATGAATAACCTTTCGGTCTTGCCTAACTAGTCCGAACTGGAGTACCACCTACCCACTGAAGACTCGGCTCCCTCTGTAAACCCTACTGCGATAACCGCTGCGTTGAAAGGCATAAAAGACGGTAAAGCACCAGGTTCGGATGAAATTCCTACACACGCCAGAAAGACCATAGCAACCGCCTTCCCAGACATCTTCGCGGAAGTATTTAATCGATGCATCCGCGAACGAACATACCCGACCAACTAGAAGATGCAGAGACTGGAGCTTCTTCCCAACTCCGGAAAGGATCCCGGAGACCCCACAGCATACAGACCACTATGCATGCTAGACGTTTCCAGCAAACTGCTCGAGCGAATACTCTGCACCCGATTAGAGCAGCAGTTGGACATTTGCCAAGGAATCTCGGACCGCCAGTTTGGCTTCGGGAAGAAAGATACCAATGTGGACGCAATAAATAAAGTCGTGGGCATTGCACGCGCCGCTATAGAGGACACCAGATGGCGTGGTGGTAAGAAAAAGTACAGCCTAGTAACTAGTCGTACGGAATGCGTTCAACTCCGGTAGCTGGCCAAAAATCCTAAAGGCCCTCGCTAGGATAGACATATCGGAGTACCTCATAAATCTGGTGGCCAGCTATTTGAAGGACAGAGTCCTGCTGTACGACACCTCTTCCGGCCGCCGCGGACAAGAAATCACTGGTGGCGTTCCACAAGGATCCGTACTGAGGCCAAGAATATTGAATGTGATGTACGACGGAGTGCTGCAAGTAAAGACGCCACCCGGCAGCAGCATCACAGACTTTGCGAATGCCATTGCCATCATAACGGTGGCAAAGGAAAAGCACCATGCGGAGCACATTACAAACACAGCTAAAAGCTACGTAATCAGCTGGCTAGCGGATAATAGCCTTAGCCTAGAAGCGCATAAAACGCAGACGATCCTGATCAGTAACAGAAAGAGAGTAGAGACTGTCAGAATCCAAATCGATGGTAAGGTGATCCATTCGCAACCCGTCATAAATTGCTTGGGCATTCTAATAGGCCATAAGCTGAGCTTCAAGCAGCACCTGGCATATATCAGAGTCAAGGCGGGCAGAGCAACCAGCGCGCCATCCGGTATTCTGTCGAACGAAGCCAGCCCTCTATGCAGCACCAGTTTGGGCCCCAGCCATGAGAATTACAGCGTACAGCCGCGAATGCAGGGCAACATACAGGAGATGCGCGCTCCTTGTCCTTTGTGCATTCCGCACCGTATAAGAGCACGCGGCGCTAGTGCTGGCAGGAATGCCGTCCCTGGACATACTGGCCACAGATGACCGAACTTGCGCGACTCACCGCAGCAACACCATGACGGAATAGCAGGTGAAGTGGCGGACCACCTCCAACAGCAGCTGGATGAAGCGCCTACTCCCGGACTTACGGCAATGGGAGAGCAGGCAGGACGGACAAACAGACTTCTACTTAACTCAACTACTGACGGGTCACGGTTGCTTTAAATCTTATTTATTTAGAGCAAGAGACCGATCCCTTTTTTTACACACTGTGCGCCTACAATCGAAGACGCAGAACATGAATTGTTTGTCTGTCCTAGATTTTGTACGGAACGGGAAGAGCTATGTCATAAAACTGGGAGACCTTTTACAGTCACTGACTTGATAGATATCCTACTTAGCTCGCTAAAGTCCAAGTTGAGCTTTCTAAATTTTGTAGTCTCCGAAATCGACGCGTTCATACAGACGGACGGACAGACAGACGGACAGGCCTAGATCGACTCGGATAGTGATGCTGATCAAGAATATATATAATTTATGACGTCGGAGACACCTCCTTCTGCCTGTTACCTACTTTTGCACAAAACCATTATACGCTGATTTACCCATTTTCAATGGGTTCAAGGTATAACAAGTGAGAAGGCTTCAGTCGGGAACGCAGTCACGCAAACACTTTCTGCAAAATTTGGTGTAGCTCTTAAATTGTCGAAAAATATATTTGATCTTTAAAGGGGCTGACGAGCCATCTACCTTTAAAATTCGGTTACACTAGCTTTCAAATTGTGAAAGATAGTGACTTTCGCGATTTGTGGGGGTGGAAGTAGGAGTGGCCGGGAAAGTGAAAGGTGAATATGCCACAATATTAAAGTCAAATTCACCCGCCCCTCGAGCCGAAAAGTGTTGGCCATGTCCCCACCAGCCCTACGAAATGTAAAAATTCTATAGTTTACCAAAATAACAATAATAAGCTCAGTGTTCTGTGAACGAGTATTACGCAGTCTGTTACGTCCGACTGCAATATTCTTACTTGTTTTTTTTCTGGTGTCTCGAATTCATGGTTGTGTGGGTATAGACCACAGAAGTCAGCAATAAGATTGAAGAAGAAACATCAATCTGCTTGCGCAAATCATAACTATGACGCTAAGGTATTTTATTGGAGCATGTTTGGAAATTTAACTTCTCCCATTTAGTTTTGGAGGGACTCTTTAATAAACATTATATAAACGGAGTATTCGGACACAGCAACCCCACTCCCACCCCCACCACGACAAAGCTAGGGAATCAAAGAGTCCTGACATCCGCTGTGAACTCCTGGTTCCTGGGAAGACAGTTAAATTAAAATATTAAATTGTAATTACACTAGGTAACAAAATCCAACTTTTTGTTTGCCATTTTGGTCAAACCTACTTTTTCTGATACATATGGAGCCCCATATGACAAAAAACCATTTTAAAAATTGTTGTATGGTGGTGAGACTTTATTTTAAGAAACTTTTGAAAATATGGTATTTTTTTAGCTTTTTTTCAGAGGTCAGCTTGCATTATTGATTAATACTCAATAATTTCAATAAACGATTTGCAAATCAATCCATCTATATAAATAAATGAGTGACGAACATAACACGACTTTTCCCCGAATTTTAAAGTCAAAAAATCTTGAAAATCATCAAAAATCATCATTTTCTTAATTCGAAAATGTACAGTTGCAAATTTGAAAGTGTGTAGGACTGATTAATAGATAGACTCATTAGCTTTCAGTAATTGTGAAGCTTTTTAAAATCTGTTACAACATTCTCGAGTAATGCTCAATAATGAAAGGTCACCTCTGGTAAAGACTACCAGAAAAAATAATATATTTTGCAAATTTTTAAAATAAAAACTCACCATGGAAGTATTTTTAAAGTGGTATATGTGTCAAAAAAAGTATGTTTGGCCAAAATGGCAATTTGGGTGTTACCTAGTGAGCCATCACACTGACATAATACATACCGCCAATTAACTGTTAATAGGTTTATTATTATTATTATAAATTCTCATAACTTCACGCTGTGACCGCTGATCTCACACACGACTTGCCTCTATCCTTGCTACTTTTCGACTCCTTCTGTAAAGTCCGCTGCTGTTAACAGCTACCGCTGTTAACATGTGTTCGGTTGCTGTTAAACACTACTTAGCTCTGCCAACCTTTTTACAGCCATTCTGATTCATCATCGGTCCCCGATGACCATGGCTCCTCGTTGTCCACTGCATACCTCCATAGCTTCATATTGTCACAGCTGGTGGCGGTGTTGATCGGTCCTTCTACATCCGCTGCCCTGCTGACATCCTAACGACCATTGCGCTTTACTTTGGTTACCTCGTATGGACCTAGGTATTCACTTGCCGTCTTCCTTAATGCAATGAATTGTGTTCGTCGACTTGCAACCAAGTCGCCCACTTTGTAGCCATATTCGCTTTTCCGTTTTCTGTCGTAGTGTTTCTTGTAGACATCTTGTGATTTAATAATGTCTGCCTTGGCGTCTTCTCTCATCTGCTGCCCTTCTTTATCAAAATTATCTAGTATTTCCAGCTCGAGTATATCATTGATGCTGTCTTCTACCACGTTGTTCATTTTTAAACATTAACTTGAACGGTGACCTTTTCGTAGACGCGTGCACTGTGCAGCTAATAGCTTTTTGTACTATCGCAACAAATTTGAACCATTTTGTCGATTGTTCGGCGGACAGCTTCGAGATACTTGCTAGGATTGACCAATTCGGATTCATTGCCTCTTGGTACTCCAGTAGTACTCCACGCGTGCTCAATGCCATTTATTTTTACGTACTCCTCGAACATACCTGCAGTGAATGCCGCTCCGCGATCGCTGATTATACGAGCTGGACTGCCAAATACTGCCGTCCCATCAGTTAGCTTCTTTATAACTTCTTCACAGCTTGTTGTTTTCGTTGGATACAGCCATACAAACTTCGAAAACGCATCCACCATGGCAAAAATATATTTATACTGCTTCGTTGCAGTATCCATTGGCTCAAGGTGATCCACGTGTAGCGTCTGCAGCGGTACTGCTCCTTTTTCGATGCTATGCATATATCCTTCCTTTTTACCCGTTTTCCTGGTATGTATGATGCACCTTACACAAATGTTTATAACCTGTTGCGTTTTGCCCTCCAAGTGTGGTATCCACAAATTCTGCTGTATTGCGTGCATTGTTTTTTGAATCGCAAAATGTCCAAAGTTATGCGCATCGGTAATCACATCTTTTTCCATGAGCTTCGGTACGACGACTAGATCAATGCCACTTACCGTTTTGAGCAACATCCCTCCTTTTAGTTTGTAGTCTTCGTATGCACGTGTGGTGAGTATTTCCGATACAGCTTTTATGATTGCATGTGTTTGTTGTACTTACTTGATGCGCAAATCTGAAATCTCTGATGACACTAACATGACCCTCTGCGGGTAACGACTGAGACTATCCACATGTTTCAGACGATCGCCCACTCGATGCTCCACCTCAAAATCGAAGTCCTGCAAGTAAATAATCCATTGTGCTACCTCACGTGGTACGTCTTTTTTGTCCAACGTTTGTTTAAATGCCGCACAATCGGTAACTAGTTTAAACGGTATTCCTAGTACATACTGCCGAAATTTTTTATAAGCCAAGAAAATTGCTTTAGCTTCTAGTACATAGACGTGTTGACCAGATTCTGTTTCCGTTGACTTCTTACTCCAGTAGAATACGGGATATAGTTGACCCTCATACCAGTGCATTATCGCGGCAGCAAAACCATGTTTTGACTTGTCTGTGTGTATCTCTGTATTTGCATCTCTGTTCTAAATCCTTAACACTGGTTGTCTGGTTAATGCATCCTTTAGCTGGTGAATCGCGCTTACTTCATCAAATTCCATTTTAAACGGCGTATCCTTGCGCAAAAGGTTCGTCAGCGGCTTTGCAATTTGTGAATAATTTTCTATAAATAGTCTAAAAAATCCACTTAAGCCCAAAAATGATTGTACCGCTTTTATGTTATTCAGTACTGGAAACTTTTTGACAGCATTGATCTTCTCCTGGCCTGGTTTTATTTTGCCTTCTTCAATTGTATGTTCCAGAAAATCAATCCTTCTAAACTAAATGGAGGCACTCTATAATACATTATATAAACGGAGCATTGGCACAGAACCCTCCCACCCCCACCACGACAAAGCTAGGGATTCAAAGAGTCCTGACATCCGCTGTGAACTCCTGGTTCCTGGGAAGACAGTTAAATTAAAATATTAAATTGTAATTACACTAGGTAACAAAATCCAACTTTTTGCTTGCCATTTTGGTCAAACCTACTTTTTCTGATACATATGGAGCCCCATATGACAAATAACCATTTTAAAAATTGTTGTATGGTGAGACTTTATTTTAAGAAACTTCTGAAAATATGGTATTTTTTTAGCTTTTTTTCAGAGGTCAGCTTGCATTATTGATTAATACTCAATAATTTCAATAAACGATTTGCAAATCAATCCATCTATATAAATAAATGAGTGACGAACATAACACGACTTTTCCCCGTGTTTTAAAGACAAAAAATCTTGAAAATCATCATTTTCTTAATTCGAAAATGTACAGTTGCAAAACCAATGATTTAAATTTGAAAGTGTGTAGGACTGATTAATAGAGACTCATTAGCTTTCAGTAATTGTGAAGCTTTTTAAAATCTGTTACGACATTCTCGAGAAACAATATATTTTGCAAATTTTTAAAATAAATACTCACTATGGAAGTATTTTTAAAGTGGTATATGTGTCAAAAAAAGTATGTTTGGCCAAAATGGCAATTTGGGTGTTACCTTGTGTTATTAATAGCGTTGGCAAAAATTATAGCAATTTAAACATTGCATACTATCTGAATTGTTGAGCCATCACTGACATAATACATACCGCCAATTAACTGTTAATAGGTTTATTATTATTATTATAAACTCTCAAAACTTCACGCGCCGCTGATCTCACACTCGACTTGCCTCTATCCTTGCTACTTTTCGACTCCATTCTGTAAAGTTCCGCTGCTGTTAACAGCTACCGCTGTTAACATGTGTTCGATTGCTGTTAAACACTACTGAGCTCTGCCAACTTTTTTACATTCGGCCATTCTGATTCATCATCGGTCCCCGATGACCATGGCTCCTCGTTGTCCACTGCATACCTCCATAGCTTCATATTGTCACAGCTGGTGGCGGTGTTGATCGGTCCTTCTATATCCGTTGCCCTGCTGACATCGTAACGCCAATTGCGCTTTACTTTGGTTACCTCGTATGGACCTAGGTATTCATTTTATAACTTTATAGCCATATTCGCTTTTCCGTTTTCTGTCGTAGTGTTTCTTGTAGACATCTTGTGATTTAATAATGTCTGCCTTGGCGTCTTCTCTCATCTGCTGCCCTTCTTTATCAAAATTATCTAGTATTTCCAGCTCGAGTATATCTTTGATGCGGTCTTCTACCACGTTGTTCATTTTTAAACATTAACTCGAACGGTGACCTTTTCGTAGACGCGTGCACTGTGCAGCTAATAGCTTTTTGTACTATCGCAACAAATTTGAACCATTTTGTCGATTGTTCGGCGGACAGCTTCGAATACTTGCTAGGATTGACCAATTAACACGCTCGATTTGGACATTGCCTCTTGGTACTCCAGTAGTACTTCACGCGTTCTCAATGCCATTTATTTTTACGTACTCCTCGAACATACCTGCAGTGAATGCCGCTCCGCGATCGCTGATTATACGAGCTGGACTGCCAAATACTGCCGTCCCATCAGTTAGCTTCTTTATAACTTCTTCACAGCTTGTTGTTTTCGTTGGATACAGCCATACAAACTTCGAAAACGCATCCACCATGGCAAAAATATATTTATACTGCTTCGTTGCAGTATCCATTGGCTCAAGGTGATCCACGTGTAGCGTCTGCAGCGGTACTGCTCCTTTTTCGATGCTATGCATATATCCTTCCTTTTTACCCGTTTTCCTGGTATGTATGATGCACCTTACACAAATGTTTATAGCCTGTTGCGTTTTGCCCTCCAAGTGTGGTATCCACAAATTCTGCTGTATTGCGTGCATTGTTTTTTGAATCGCAAAATGTCCAAAGTTATGCGCATCGGTAATCACATCTTTTTCCATGAGCTTCGGTACGACGACTAGATCAATGCCACTTACCGTTTTGAGCAACATCCCTCCTTTTAGTTTGTAGTCTTCGTATGCACGTGTGGTGAATGTACAGCTTTTATCATTGCATATGTTTGTTGTACTTACTTGATGCACAAATCTGAAATCTCTGATGACACTAACATGACCCTCTGCGGGTAACGACTGAGACTATCCACATGTTTCAGACGATCGCCCACTCGATGCTCCACCTCAAAATCGAAGTCCTGCAAGTAAATAATCCATTGTGCTACCTCACGTGGTACGTCTTTTTTGTCCAACGTTTGTTTAAATGCCGCACAATCGGTAACTAGTTTAAACGGTATTCCTAGTACATACTGCCGAAATTTTTTATAAGCCAAGAAAATTGCTTTAGCTTCTAGTACATAGCTGTGTTGACCAGATTCTGTTTCCGTTGACTTCTTACTCCAGTAGAATACGGGATATAGTTGACCCTCATACCAGTGCATTATCGCGGCAGCAAAACCATGTTTTGACTTGTCTGTGTGTATCTCTGTATTTGCATCTCTGTTCTAAATCCTTAACACTGGTTGTCTGGTTAATGCATCCTTTAGCTGGTGAATCGTGCTTACTTCATCAAATTCCATTTTAAACGGCGTATCCTTGCGCAAAAGGTTCGTCAGCGGCTTTGCAATTTGTGAATAATTTTCTATAAATATTCTAAAAAATCCATTTAAGCCCAAAAATGATTGTACCGCTTTTATATGTTATTCGGTACTGGAAACTTTTTGACAGCATTGATCTTCTCCTGGCCTGGTTTTATTTTGCCTTCTTCAATTGTATGTTCCAGAAAATCAATCCTTCTAAAACTAAATAGGAGGCACTCTATAATAAACATTATATAAACGGAGCATTCGGACACAGCAACCCCACTCCCACCCCCACCACGACAAAGCTAGGGATTGAAAGAGTCCTGACATCCGCTGTGAACTCCTGGTTCCTGGGAAGACAGTTAAATTAAAATATTAAATTGTAATTACACTAGGTAACAAAATCCAACTTTTTGCTTGCCATTTTGGTCAAACCTACTTTTTCTGATACATATGGAGCCCCATATGACAAATAACCATTTTAAAAATTGTTGTATGGTGAGACTTTATTTTAAGAAACTTCTGAAAATATGGTATTTTTAGCTTTTTTTCAGAGGTCAGCTTGCATTATTGATTAATACTCAATAATTTCAATAAACGATTTGCAAATCAATCCATCTATATAAATAAATGAGTGACGAACATAACACGACTTTTCCCCGAGTTTTAAAGTACAAAAAATCTTGAAAATCATCAAAAATCATCATTTTCTTAATTCGAAAATTTACAGTTACAAAACCAATGATTTAAATTTGAAAGGTGTAGGACTGATTAGACTGATTAATAGAGACTCATTAGCTTTCAGTAATTGTGAAGCTTTTTAAAATCTGTTACGACATTCTCGAGAAACAATATATTTTGAAAATTTTTAAAATAAATACTCACTATGGAAGTATTTTTAAAGTGGTATATGTGTCAAAAAAAAGTATGTTTGGCCAAAATGGCAATTTGGGTGTTACCTTGTGTTATTAATAGCGTTGGCAAAAATTATAGCAATTTAAACATTGCATACTATCTGAATTGTTGAGCCATCACTGACATAATACATACCTCCAATTAACTGTTAATAGGTTTATTATTATTATTATAAACTCTCAAAACTTCACGCTGTGACCGCTGATCTCACACACGACTTGCCTCTATCCTTGCTACTTTTCGACTCCCTTCTGTAAAGTTCCGCTGCTGTTAACAGCTACCGCTGTTAACATGTGTTCGATTGCTGTTAAGCACTACTTAGCTCTGCCAACCTTTTTACATTCGGCCATTCTGATTCATCATCGGTCCCCGATGACCATGGCTCCTCGTTGTCCACTGCATACCTCCATAGCTTCATATTGTCACAGCTGGTGGCGGTGTTGATCGGTCCTTCTACATCGGCTGCCCTGCTGACATCGTAACGCCCATTGCGCTTTACTTTGGTTACCTCGTATGGACCTAGGTATTCATTTTACTCAACTTTATAGCCATATTCGCTTTTCCGTTTTCTGTCGTAGTGTTTCTTGTAGACATCTTGTGATTTAATAATGTCTGCCTTGGCGTCTTCTCTCATCTGCTGCCCTTCTTTATCAAAATTATCTAGTATTTCCAGCTCGAGTATATCTTTGATGCGGTCTTCTACCACGTTGTTCATTTTTAAACATTAACTCGAACGGTGACCTTTTCGTAGACGCGTGCACTGTGCAGCTAATAGCTTTTTGTACTATCGCAACAAATTTGAACCATTTTGTCGATTGTTCGGCGGACAGCTTCGAAATACTTGCTAGGATTGACCAATTAACACGCTCGATTTGGACATTGCCTCTTGGTACTCCAGTAGTACTTCACGCGTTCTCAATGCCATTTATTTTTACGTACTCCTCGAACATACCTGCAGTGAATGCCGCTCCGCGATCGCTGATTATACGAGCTGGACTGCCAAATACTGCCGTCCCATCAGTTAGCTTCTTTATAACTTCTTCACAGCTTGTTGTTTTCGTTGGATACAGCCATACGAAAACTCTGCAAAATTATACGCTTCGTGCAGTAACCATATCAACTGTGTTGCGTATCCAGCGGTACTGCTCCTGTTTCGATGCAGCGTTACTTCCTTTTTACGTTCCTATGTATGATCCACCTTACCCGTTTATACCTGTATGTTGATGCCCTCCAAGTGTGTATCACCAGTTGCTGTATTGCCTGCATGTGTGGAATCGCAAAATTCCATGTTTGCGTGCACTTGTTTCTGTTGTATCGCAAAATGTCCACAGTTTTGCGCATCATCCATCTTTTTACATGAGCCTTCGGTAGACACTAGATTGCATTGTTTTGGTATACATGCCATCCTTTAGTTTGTAGACTATCGATGACGCTCTGGGAGTATCGATCAGACATTCACATGTTTGACGATCACTCGATGCGTCCACCTCAAATCGAAGTCCTGCAAGTAAATAATCCTTGTGCTACCTCACGTGGTACGTCTTTTTTGTCAACGTTTGTTTAAATGCCGCACAATCGGTAACTAGTTTAAACGGTATTCCTAGTACATACTGCCGAAATTTTTTATAAGCCCAGAAAATTGCTTTAGCTTCTAGTACATAGCGACCAGATTCTGTTTCCGTTGACTTCTTACTCCAGTAGAATACGGGATATAGTTGACCCTCATACCAGTGCATTATCGCGGCAGCAAAACCATGTTTTGACTTGTCTGTGTGTATCTCTGTATTTGCATCTCTGTTCTAAATCCTTAACACTGGTTGTCTGGTTAATGCATCCTTTAGCTGGTGAATCGCGCTTACTTCATCAAATTCCATTTTAAACGGCGTATCCTTGCGCAAAAGGTTCGTCAGCGGCTTTGCAATTTGTGAATAATTTTCTATAAATATTCTAAAAAATCCATTTAAGCCCAAAAATGATTGTACCGCTTTTATGTTATTCGGTACTGGAAACTTTTTGACAGCATTGATCTTCTCCTGGCCTGGTTTTATTTTGCCTTCTTCAATTGTATGTTCCAGAAAATCAATCCTTCTAAAACTAAATGGAAGGCACTCTATAATAAACATTATATAAACGGAGCATTCGGACACAGCAACCCCACTCCCACCCCCACCACGACAAAGCTAGGGATTGAAAGAGTCCTGACATCCGCTGTGAACTCCTGGTTCCTGGGAAGACAGTTAAATTAAAATATTAAATTGTAATTACACTAGGTAACAAAATCCAACTTTTTGCTTGCCATTTTGGTCAAACCTACTTTTTCTGATACATATGGAGCCCCATATGACAAAAAACCATTTTAAAAATTGTTGTATGGTGAGACTTTATTTTAAGAAACTTTTGAAAATATGGTATTTTTTTAGCTTTTTTTCAGAGGTCAGCTTGCATTATTGATTAATACTCAATAATTTCAATAAACGATTTGCAAATCAATCCATCTATATAAATAAATGAGTGACGAACATAACACGACTTTTCCCCGAATTTTATGTTCAAAAAATCTTGAAAATCATCAAAAATCATCATTTTCTTAATTCGAAAATTTACAGTTACAAAACCAATGATTTAAATTTGAAAGTGTGTAGGACTGATTAATAGATAGACTCATTAGCTTTCAGTAATTGTGAAGCTTTTTAAAATCTGTTACGACATTCTCGAGAAACAATATATTTTGCAAATTTTTAAAATAAATACTCACTATGGAAGTATTTTTAAAGTGGTATATGTGTCAAAAAAAAGTATGTTCGGCCAAAATGGCAATTTGGGTGTTACCTTGTGTTATTAATAGCGTTGGCAAAAATTATAGCAATTTAAACATTGCATACTATCTGAATTGTTGAGCCATCACTGACATAATACATACCTCCAATTAACTGTTAATAGGTTATATTATTATTATATATAAGTAGATTCTGCTAGTACTCTCAAAACTTCACGCTGTGACCGCTGATCTCACACACGACTTGCCTCTACCCTTGCTACTTTTCGACTCCCTTCTGTAAAGCTCCGCTGCTGTTAACAGCTACCGCTGTTAACATGTGTTCGATTGCTGTTAAACACTACTTAGCTCTGCCAACCTTTTTACATTCGGCCATTCTGATTCATCATCGGTCCCCGATGACCATGGCTCCTCGTTGTCCACTGCATACCTCCATAGCTTCATATTGTCACAGCTGGTGGCGGTGTTGATCGGTCCTTCTACATCCGCTGCCCTGCTGACATCGTAACGCCCATTGCGCTTTACTTTGGTTACCTCGTATGGACCTAGGTATTCACTTGCCATCTTCCTTCCTGCAATGAATTGTGTTCGTCCAACTGCAACCAAGTCGTCAACTTTATAGCCATATTCGCTTTTCCGTTTTCTGTCGTAGTGTTTCTTGTAGACATCTTGTGATTTAATAATGTCTGCCTTGGCGTCTTCTCTCATCTGCTGCCCTTCTTTATCAAAATTATCTAGTATTTCCAGCTCGAGTATATCTTTGATGCGGTCTTCTACCACGTTGTTCATTTTTAAACATTAACTCGAACGGTGACCTTTTCGTAGACGCGTGCACTGTGCAGCTAATAGCTTTTTGTACTATCGCAACAAATTTGAACCATTTTGTCGATTGTTCGGCGGACAGCTTCGAAATACTTGCTAGGATTGACCAATTAACACGCTCGATTTGGACATTGCCTCTTGGTACTCCAGTAGTACTTCACGCGTTCTCAATGCCATTTATTTTTACGTACTCCTCGAACATACCTGCAGTGAATGCCGCTCCGCGATCGCTGATTATACGAGCTGGACTGCCAAATACTGCCGTCCCATCAGTTAGCTTCTTTATAACTTCTTCACAGCTTGTTGTTTTCGTTGGATACAGCCATACAAACTTCGAAAACGCATCCACCATGGCAAAAATATATTTATACTGCTTCGTTGCAGTATCCATTGGCTCAAGGTGATCCACGTGTAGCGTCTGCAGCGGTACTGCTCCTTTTTCGATGCTATGCATATATCCTTCCTTTTTACCCGTTTTCCTGGTATGTATGATGCACCTTACACAAATGTTTATAGCCTGTTGCGTTTTGCCCTCCAAGTGTGGTATCCACAAATTCTGCTGTATTGCGTGCATTGTTTTTTGAATCGCAAAATGTCCAAAGTTATGCGCATCGGTAATCACATCTTTTTCCATGAGCTTTGGTACGACGACTAGATCAATGCCACTTACCGTTTTGAGCAACATCCCTCCTTTTAGTTTGTAGTCTTCGTATGCACGTGTGGTGAGTATTTCCGATACAGCTTTTATCATTGCATATGTTTGATGTACTTACTTGATGCGCAAATCTGAAATCTCTGATGACACTAACATGACCCTCTGCGGGTAACGACTGAAACTATCCACATGTTTCATACGATCGCCCACTCGATGCTCCACCTCAAAATCGAAGTCCTGCAAGTAAATAATCCATTGTGCTACCTCACGTGGTACGTCTTTTTTGTCCAACGTTTGTTTAAATGCCGCACAATCGGTAACTAGTTTAAACGGTATTCCTAGTACATACTGCCGAAATTTTTTATAAGCCAAGAAAATTGCTTTAGCTTCTAGAACATAGCTGTGTTGACCAGATTCTGTTTCCGTTGACTTCTTACTCCAGTAGAATACGGGATATAGTTGACCCTCATACCATTGCATTATCGCTGCAGCAAAACCATGTTTTGACTTGTCTGTGTGTATCTCTGTATTTGCATCTCTGTTCTAAATCCTTAACACTGGCTGTCTGGTTAATGCATCCTTTAGCTAGTGAATCGCGCTTACTTCATCAAATTCCATTTTAAACGGCGTATCCTTGCGCAAAACGTTCGTCAGCGGCTTTGCAATTTGTGAATAATTTTCTATAAATATTCTAAAAAATCCATTTAAGCCCAAAAATGATTGTACCGCTTTTATGTTATTCGGTACTGGAAACTTTTTGACAGCATTGATCTTCTCCTTGCCTGGTTTTATTTTGCCTTCTTCAATTGTATGTTCCAGAAAATCAATCCTTCTAAAACTAAATAGGAGGCACTCTATAATAAACATTATATAAACGAAGCATTCGGGCACAGCTACCCCACCCCCACCCCACACGACAAAGCTAGGGATTCAAAGAGTCCTGACATCCGCTGTGAACTCCTGGTTCCTGGGAAGACAGTTAAATTAAAATATTAAATTGTAATTACACTAGGTAACAAAATCCAACTTTTTGTTTGCCATTTTGTTCAAACCTACTTTTTCTGATACATATGGAGCCCCATATGACAAAAAACCATTTTAAAAATTGTTGTATGGTGGGTGAGACTTTATTTTAAGAAACTTTTGAAAATATGGTATTTTTTTAGCTTTTTTTCAGAGGTCAGCTTGCATTATTGATTAATACTCAATAATTTCAATAAACGATTTGCAAATCAATCCATCTATATAAATAAATGAGTGACGGACATAACACGACTTTTCCCCGAATTTTAAAGTCAAAAAATCTTGAAAATCATCAAAAATCATCATTTTCTTAATTCGAAAATTTACAGTTGCAAAACCAATGATTTAATTTGAATTATATTTTGATAATAATAATAATAATAATTTGTTAAAACCGTCGTATTGTAAATTTAATTTATAAAAAATAAAAATTAAAAATTGTATATATATATATATACACCTAAGTCTGTTTTTACACGGTCTTTTTTTACACGGTTTTGATATAACACGGTTTGAAAATTGAATATTTTTAATTTTTTTACACGATTTTATTCCATTTAGCACGATTTGAAATTTTATGTACTTAAAATTTTTTTGTCAAATTTAATTTTTGCGAAGTATGTTCATATCACAAAAAAGTATTTATGAAAGAAAAAAGTCTAAAACCATCGATCTTGTTTTTCACTAATTTTAATAGGTTTTAGAGATTAGGAACAAATCACCCATTTTTATATACGATCAATGTCTTTTTTACACGGTTTTTTTTTACACGGCTTCTTCTGGAACCAATCTACCGTGTAAAAACAGACTTAGGTGTATATACATATATATATATATTTATATAACCATATATGGACATATATATATAAATATATATATATATATATATATATATATACATACAACTAAGTACATTGTATACGTGATTGAATATATTGTTCATGCATGTGTAGAATTGTAGCATTTCGTAGAGAATTGAAGAATTTTAGGATACAAATTTTTCCAAAATTGCACTCTTCGATTATTAGAAAGATAACCTGTATTAAAACTCTCGTCAATCATTAAAAAAGAATATTCTGGTGGCGCTATTGGGCTCCATTTAACATACACATTTGATTTTGTAGGATTCGAAGTTTTCGATATCTGCCATTTTTTTATCGGTTGGCTTCCACTCTATAATATTGCTTACATAAGGTATACCCCAAACAAATATCTGGTCAAAATATTTTGGAAGTCCAATCCAATTAGGTAGATCTGTAACTAGAGAATTTGACCGAAACTTAAAAATATAACTAGAAATTTTTTTTTTGTTTACCCACTATTAGTTATACTTTTTCAGTGTGAGCATTGATTAAATTTAAACGAATAGTATTTTTTTCGTCGTCGTTTTTATCGGAACACATAAAGTCAATTACTTCAGAAATTACGGGAAAGTTAGTGCACCATTCATTGTTACCAGTAATTTTATAAATATCATTAGCAGTAATATTAGAAAAATAATTTTTAAGATTATCAGGACTTAGTTCAAAAGAAATCGATAAAAGGTGAATATTTGCCACAATATTAAAGTCAAATTCACCCGCCCCAGCAAATTTTGAAAATCTATATCTCCCACAATTTTTGAGTTAGAGTCACCAAAGTTGACAGACAGTGTTTGGGTGACCTCCTCTTAAAATCGAGCCGAAAAAAGTTGGCCATGAATAGCCACCAGCCCTACGAAATGTAGAAATTCTATAGTTTACCAAAATAACAATAATAACCTCCGTGTACTGTGAACGAGTATTACGCAGTCTGTTACGTCTGACTGCAATATTCTTACTTGTATTTTTTTTTCTGGTGTCTCGAATTTATGGTTGTGTGGGTATAGACCACAGAAGTCAGCAATCAGATTGAAGAAGAAACATCAATCTGCTTGGGCAAATCATAACTATGAGGCTAAGGTATTTTATTGGAGCGTGTTTGGAAATTTAGCTTCTCCCATTTAGATTTAGGAGAGACTCTATAATAAAGAGTATATAAACGGAGCATTCGGACACAACAACCCCACTCCCACCCCCACCACGACAAAACTAGGGATTGAAAGAGTCCTGACATCCGCTGTAAACTCCTGGTTTCTGGAAGACAGTTAAATTAAAATATTAAATTGTAATTACACTAGGTAACAAAATCCAACTTTTTGCCTGCCATTTGTCAAACCTACTTTTTCTGATACATATAAAGCCCCATATGACAAAAAACCATTTAAAAATTGTTGTATGGTGAGACTTTATTTTAAGAATCTTTTGAAATATGGTATTTTTTTAGCTTTTTTTCAGAGGTCAGCATTATTATTATTGCATTATTGATTAATACTCAATAATTTCAATAACCGATTTGCAAATCAAATTCATCTATATAAATAAATGAGTGACGAACATAACACGACTTTTCCCCGAATTTTAAAGTCAAAAAATCTTGAAAATCATCAAAAATCATCATTTTCTTAATTCGAAAATTTACAGTTACAAAACCAATGATTTAAATTTGAAAGTGTGTAGGACTGATTAATAGATAGACTCATTAGCTTTCAGTAATTGTTAAGCTTTTAAAAATCTGTAACGACATTCTCGAGTAATGATCAATAATGAAAACTAACCTCTAGTAAAACCACTACAAAAAATAATATATTTTGAAAATTTAAAAAAAATCATTATAGAATTTTTTTTAAAGTGGTTTTTCATCATATGGAATTTGGCCAAAATGGCAATTTGGCTATTACTCTAGTGTTATCAATATCGTTGGCGAAAATTTCAACAATTAAAACATTGCATACTTTCTGAATTGTTGAGCCATCACTGACATAATACATACCTTAAATTAACTGTTAATAGTCAAAACTTTAATTAAAAACCACAATTGACATTTATAATATATTTATATATATATTTTCGATAATAATAATAATAATTTGTTACAGACCCGTCGTATTGTAAATTAAATTCTAATATGTCCATATATGGTTACATAAATATATATATATATATACATACAACTAAGTACATTGTATACGTGATTGAATATATTGTTCCTGCATGTGTAGAATTGTAGCATTTCGTAGAGAATTGAAGAATTTTAGGATACAAATTTTTCCAAAATTGCACTCTTCGATTATTAGAAAGATAACCTGTATTAAAACTCTCGTCAATCATTAAAAAAGAATATTCTGGTGGCGCTATTGGGCTCCATTTAACATACACATTTGATTTTGTAGGATTCGAAGTTTTCGAGAAGTTTGCCCATAATGTCATAATAATATCTGCCATTTTTTTATCGGTTGGCTTCCACTCTATAATATTGTTTACATATGGTATACCCCAAACAAATATCTGGTCAAAATATTTTGGAACTCCAATCCAATTAGGTAGATCTGTAACTAGAGAATTTGACCGAAACTTAAAAATATAACTATAAATATTCTGTTGTTTACCCACTATATCTACAAATATCTCTAGTGGAGTTAGATATACTTTTTCAGTGTGAGCTTTGATTAAATTTGTATGAATAGTCATTTTTTCGTCGTCGTTTTTATCGGAATACATAAAGTCAATTACTTCAGAAATTACGGGAAAGTTTGTGCACCATTCATTGTTACCAGTAATTTTATAAATATCATTAACAGTAATATCAGAAAAATAATTTTTAAGATCATCAGGACTTAGTTCTAAAGAAATATACTCTTTCAATATTGTAAGAACTTCTTCCATGTCAGTTATTCCAATAATAACTGGTACTTTGTGATAAGATCCACTCTTAAATAATATTTCTGGTTGGTTTTCAATAAACGGGTATGATGTATTACTTAATCCCAAATCAACAATGGGACCCCATTGAATTGGCAGTATATTCTCAGATATTATTTTGCATCAATTCTCTTTAGGCATTGAATAAGCATTGATGTTGGTCTTCGAGTACATCCAAAAATATTTGATATTTTATCCAAATCACTATTTAATTCATGTGGTAATCGAATTGAGTTTAGAGGATTACCGGACATTATAATGGCTTTATGAAAAGCTCCCTTTGACCACTCCCCGGATGTCATATGCAATGCGTGCTGACAGCTCCTGCGTCGTGTCCCATTAAAGTGATGCGATTTTCGTCACCTCCAAAATAATTTATGTTTTTTTACCCAGTAAAGTGCAGCAGACTGGTCCATTAACCCAAAATTGCCTTGAGCCTCTCCGTCATCAGTTGAAAAAAAACCAAAAATATTAAGTCTATATGAAAATGTAACAACTATAACTTTTTGTTTGAAAACCAGTTGGAATGGTTCAATGTCAAGTGGACTGCCCGATGAAAAATTTCAGAGTGGATCCAAACAATTACAGCATATCCATCAACTTCAGGTGGTCCTAAAAATAATTATTAAAGTAAAATAGTTAAAGTTAAGGCTGAACCATAATTATATTTATTATATCCTGTACCCAAATGTGTTAATGTATACAGCCAGAAAAAAAAACCAACTCAATAAAGGATTTATATATTCTTCATCTCAATGACTTAAGAAATAGTGGCGTTTTGGATACCTTCCCGTGTAAACTTCTTGAGAGCCAGATAGAAATTAGTTCTAATTACAGCTACAAGTATATAATAAATGATAAAATCTATATGACGATAGCTTTAAATCTAATACATATATACGGACAGACAACCGAAAAAGCAGTATTACTGCCTTGCGCCTTACAATTAACTGAAGGTATTAAATAATGCTGTGTTCACGGTGTGGGGTTGACTAAAGAAAAAGCACGGCCAATGTATTTGTACTTTTGTGTTTTTATGTATACAAAGGCTCAGTTTTTGAAGGCGTTTTCGATCATCTCTAGTTTGTATTTCACAAGTTTGTGTTATTTTTTGTAAGAGATGACTCGAATTACAATTGGCCAATAAATATATAATTATAATCAACCTTATTTGTTGATCCTTTGTATTTACCATTGGTGCATACATGCTTTGTACATAATATGACATAGTAGTGGTGACCCCGACTATTTTCATTAAAAAAAGATAAGAACAAGTAAATTGCAATTCACACACAGAGCGGGTAACGCTACATACAGCATAAGCAATTACGGAAATTAATGCAAAACTCAAGTTATAATTTACGATCGCTTACCACACGTAAATTGGAGTTTACGGCAGACGATGAACTGCATGAAACCAGTCAGAGAGTCGCTGCGGAGTTAGAGTGTAAAACAAAATCCGGGGCTACAACAGCAACTGGAGACATTGACTTCTGACACTGAGCCACAATATCAACATATACAGCAAAACGTGTCCTCGAGCTACTGTCGCGCTACAAACACACATTGTTTTGCCAAAATTCGCACGCTGCAGTCCGCTTTTATAGTTTGTCCAAAACAAGCGACCGTTCCGTTTTATTGAAGTACTGGAAGATGTCGGCAAGTTTGAGTTGATCGTTGTTCAACTGGGAGAGGATATAGTCCCTGACGTTGAAGATTTGGTAACAAATCCTCCCAAAACAATAAATATGAGTCACTGAGGCACGATTACATAAAAAATACACTGAATCATCACCATCCAAACTTCGTCGATTACTACAGGGTGGCGAAACGCAAGGGTTAAAATCGTCTGATTTTTTGGCACACATGCGTCAATTGGTTCAGGAATCAGAGTACGATGAGCTAATTAATTCTTTTTTCCTTCCAGGGATGCGTTCGGCACGATGCTCTCAGTTTGGATGAGCCAGATCTCAGTAAGCTAGCTCAGATTACTGACAAAATGCGAGGCTGGCAGCTCTGCGACTACATTCTCTTTGGACGCACAGCAACAGCCAATTGCGATATCTACAAGGACGATGTCAGTGCCATCTCATTTTTCGTAGTCTCGATAACATAAAATTTTTCGTAGCCTCGATTTTGTATTCTGTTAGATTGGTGATATATTAATAGCTTCAAAAGATGCAGGCAAGCACGAAGAGCATCTTCGCATTATCTTTAACGTTCTACACAGACACGCATAAACGCAAGCAAGTGCGAAATTGCACAAACTGCAGGTGCGTTTTTTAAGTTATGTCATAATTAAGCACGGAATAAATCCGCCTTCAGATTGCGTAGATGCCATTAAAAATTATGCCGAATACTTTTTGTGAACTTGGTCGATTCCTGGGCATCGTAAACTAATACAAACGCTGCTTGCCAAACTGTTCTCACATTCAGGCGCCACTCACCGAGCTAATTTAAAACATAAAAACGACAAACGACTTCGTCCAGCTTTTGAATCGTGTAAACGCAGCGTGATTGACCATCAAAACTGACCGCTCATTTATGCATTCGTTCAACGTCCAGAAAAAGCGTCCCAAGACAGCAACGCCATCTAAATTACATCGCACAATTTTCGACAACAATTGTTCATGTGAAGGATGAAGAAAATTCTGTCGGGGATGCATAATCCAGGTGAAAAGCAATAACAATGAGGACCAATGTCAATTTGGCTCACATAGAGGAAGAACAATCAACCGATACTGAGATGCAACAACTACTTACATGTGGAACATCAGTTAACCGGCACTCCACCTTATTTGATAACAACATTACTTTCTACTGCGATTCGTCAAGCAGATGCTTACCTCTATACGTGCCCCAAAAATTACGGCACCAAATTTTGCATCAGTCCACGGTCTGTCGGATTCAAGTGGTTGGGCGATATTAAAACAAATCCAAAAAAAAGATGTCTGGCCGGCCGTGTGCAAAGACATCATACAGGAATTGTTTACCGTGTAAACATGCCAAGACAAACACAAAATAATGCGGAGTGCAAAATTTGCCAGACCTAGACGGACATATGAAAGGAAGCATCGAGTGCAAGCTGAAAAACCGTAACATGGTTTCTTGGGTGGGAGAACTGTGGCAACGCCAGCCACCTCTATGGAAATATCAGCGGCAGTTACGTGTAGCGTTATCGATAGATAAAAAATGATGATCGGCGTTTCCGATCATCTCTAGTTTGACTTTTACAAGTTTCTGTTATATTTTGTAAGAGTTGACTCGAGCAACAATTGGCCAATAAATATATTATTATAATCAACCTTATTTGATCCTTTCATGCATACAAAGCATGGCACATAATATGCCATAGCGTTTTGTTATTCCTAGACTTCAACTGGTAGCGTGACATAAAATGAATATAAAGTTATTATATTTAATTAGTTGTCAATTCTAAATTTAATTATTCGTAAATACTCTTGGACAAAGTAACAGAGTATGAAAAATCATAGCAATACAATATAACTACCAATAACAAAAAACTAACAATAGTATCTTCTGTCAACTGTAAACGAGTATTACGCAGTCTGTTACGTCCGACTGCAACGTTCTTACTTGTTACATTAATGTAAGTTTATGCATTGAGTATTATACTATTGAGTTCTGTTTTGACTCAGAATATCAATTACCATAAGCAAGCAAAAGTAAGAAAACAAAAGTAATAAATGGGGGCTCTAGTCATGAGTGCCCGACTAGGGGATAGCGTGTACCCTGTCTTTACATACCCATGCATGCATACACAAAATCACACATACTCAAACTCAAGCCGCAAGCTGTGAATTTTTCTCCGTTGCTACGCTTGGCCCCCACTATGGAAACTAAATAAGTGAATAACTTCTAAACTAAGAGCACAATCTTAATGAAATGTTTAGAGCTTAACAGAATCATTCAAATATACAGGCCGCACATAAGTATTGGCACAGCATGCACTTTTGACTTTGCTGCTATATTGTGACGTTACTGTGAACATAAATTTTTTGGAATTATTTTTCCCATATAGCCCAGCTAATTTGACTATACAATACAGTTACCACATTTTCAATATTAACTATATTTTTTATTTAATTTCATAAATAAAAAAAAACATTTTGCCTGCACATAAGTGTTGGCACACATACTTTGATAATCATTTTAGTGTTCAGATTTTGCAAATCGGATAACGCTATGGGCACGAACATATGTTATTATTTACCGTTAATTCAAAGAAATGCGTTTTGTGCAGTTCAGTGGTCATTTTGAAGCTTAAGTTTAAAAAACGGAATATTTAATGCTAAAATGGCACCTAAACAAAAGCAAACAACAGAGCCGAAGAGAAAAATAATATTGCAATTACACAATGAAGGCAAATCATATGATGGACAGAAGCCGTTTCACTATTAGAAGCATTGTAAATCGCTTCAAAGGAGCCCGAACTTTCGAAAATTCAAAAGCGCAAAGGCCGGTCGCCATTATTATCTGACCGTAAAAAGGTCCAAATAGTGCGAAAAATTAAAAAAGACCCAAGGCTATCATCGGCTACGATTGCTGCTGAAGTTAATGAGGAATTTGGAAAGATCGTGCACCCAATGACCATTACGAGAGTACTGCACAATTCAAATTATGCAAGACGGATTTAAAAAGTAAGCCTACCTCATTGTGGGATCAGGTGCTCTTCTCAGATGAGAGCAAGTTCAATATTTTTTTTTAATTTACAAATATTTATTTCAGGTGTGCCAATACTTATGTGCAGGCAAAATGTGTCTTTTTTGATTTATGAAATAAAATAAAATAATATATAATATATAGCGTTATCGAAAATGATTATCAAAGTATGTGTGCCAACACTTATGTGCAGGCAAAATGTGTCTTTTTTGATTTATGAAATAAAATAAATAATATATCGTTAATATTAAAAATGTGTTAACATATAGCATAGGAAAAATAATTCTAAAAAATATATGTTTAGTACAATAACGTCACAATATAGCAGCAAAGTCAAAAGTGCATGCTATGCCAATACTTATGTGCGTCTCTGTATATTCTATGAATTTGGATTGCGTTTTTTTTTTATATATGGGGCGAATGGAGGAGGTATCCGAAATCCGAAATTATTCCGCATATGCTTCATGTGAGCACATTGAACCAATTTTGGTGGCTTTAGGTTATTGTTTCTGATTTATTCACAAATCATCGATAATAAGAAGAGAGGGGGACAGGGTTATCAACAAATCAAATCTGCGTGTGTTATCAAAACTTAAAAAAACTAGACTTCAAGTCGCTAGCTCTTATTTTAGCGCTTGCTACCAACTGACTTGTTAATTGTCAAATTTTACAATTCGCTTTCGTTTATAACTGCTATGTTTCTTAGCCAATTTTGATAAAGTAGATTCTTTTAGTACTATGGTGTATTCAAATATCCACTTGAATCTAATTTGGTGCTTATAGTTTATATTCGAAGAGTTGAATTCTCTAGCTCTTATATAATTAATAATTATATATAATTACGTTTACAACACCCAAGTTAACAACCTTTTGCACTTAAACGCCATTTTTTGGAATTTTCTATGAATATCATGAAAGTTAGCTGGCTCATTTATGAACACAATTGACAATTAAAAATCTCTTTATATATGTACTTACCATGAACCAAAAAAATTTATAATGGTTTTGTGCAAAACTATTTAACAAGCAGAAGAGCATCTCCAACCCAATGAGGTATATGTTACCATTTTTAGCTTCGATCTTAGAGGAAGTCACCCAAACACTGTCTACCAAATTTGGTGACTCTAGCTTTAAAATTGTCTGATATATAGATTTTCGATTTTCGAAATCTTTTTACGGATCTTTAAATCGTGGACCGCTAATATACCTTTGTATTTGGTGACTCTATCTCTAAAACTGTGGGAGATATAAGATTTCACGATCCGTGGGGATGGGGTGGCAATCTACAAACCAAGTTTGGTGTCTCTAGCTTTGAAATTGTGTGAATTATACACATATCACCGATTTGAGCTTTCAGGTATGTCGATTCTAGCGATTACGGAAGCGGAAGGGGGCGTGTTCCGAAATTTTTTTCTGATGATTCGGGCAGCTGTCCAGTAATATATATTCCTAACATGGAGCCTCTAGCGGGAGCGCTGGGGGCGTGGCCGAGATATCGAGGTTGCAATTTTTGGAGGAGGTCTGCATACCAAATTTAGTGACTCTCACTTTAATATTGAGGGAAATATTTACATGTATCGAAATGTTATTTGCCAGCATCCTAGTGGATGTGGCAAACAATCTTATCACTATGTCATATATCCAAAATTTCAAGTTTCTATTTTCAAAAGCGCCGAAGAATATTGTGTTCATCCGGACAGACGTTCAGACGAACGGACAGCATGACGTACATTGCACAAAACCAATATATAGTATTGTCACTTCGTGAACATGCATAATTATCTTAACCCCTCCTTATACGAACCGGTTTTCTCAGATTTTTGGATACCACTCGTCATTCACCCCAAATGACAAATGTTATTCCAGTTGTTGCAGCTTAAATTTAATATACGCGATGTCTGATCTGTAAGATATGCACAGAGAGAAAAAAGTATTTCTTTTTTAAACCCCCAAATTTCAGACTTGATCTTTAACCAAGATTGAAATTTCTAAAGTCAAGAAGTGCAAACTTATATAAAGTACAACTTCTTGAGTCGGACAATTTAAGAAATCTTATAATTTAATATTTTAAAACTTAAAAGTGAGTTCAAAGCGTACTTGATATAAGAATTAAAAATAAATTTTTGAATTAAGTACATTTTTAGCTTAGTTATTAAAAAATTTAAAATAAGTATATGGTACTTGATTTACGTAAATCAAGATCATGCACACTTAAATTAAAAATAATACGTTCCTAAAATAAGTTTTTTTTTACCTTGTTCCAAGTTCTCTTTTACTAGATTTAAAATCTTGCGTACTTTAAATAAGAAAAAAGACTTGAATCAAGTCAAGCACTTGAGTTAAGTTCTTGTATACTTAGAAGAATTTCGATTCTTGTTTTAAGTGCACAATTTCTAAGTATTTTAAATAAAAACAATTCCGCCTTATTAGTTTCGTTTATTTATATATTTATTATTAATTTTTTACCACATTCGTTTTTAACGCGTTTCTTTGCTGCCAGAACAGCGATCAAAATAATAGCTACTAAATAATATTGCAAATATAATAAAAGACCGTCAATAGTAAATTAATCAAAGGCATTTTTAAGTATTTACCATTGTTTGTCGTCGATTTTGCTTAGTAAAATGTGTTTGCAGTACTCATTCGTGAGCATGTTTTCACAATGCTTTATTATTTTGATTTTGAATTCCCCCATTTAGAATAAAGCATGTGTTCGTTCCTTCAATGGATTCGTAAGTTCAAAATCATTTTTAATCTAAAATATCAATGTTTTGTAAATTTAAAGTGGGTTCAAAGATAGATGTTACGAAGCCAGCACCTTTCGCATTGGATAATTTTTACCAAGTTTTTAAAAACTCAGGTCTTGTTAAGTTTTTAAATAGTTGTTACTCGTACATCAACACAGCTCGACCCTTTGGAGAATATTTTTAAATAGTTATATAGCCAATCCTAGTAAATTTGCTATGTGTAAATATATGTAAATATATATAATACAAAGATTAATTAAATAATACTTACTCTATTTAAGACGACGCTAATATATCTGTCCCCGGATATATAAAATGGGCTGCTACAACTTGGCCAAGTTTGGATTTTTATATTGGCAATGTCTCGTCGTCAATTCCGAACTTAAACAATTAAATTTTTATTTTATAATACGTGTTTTCTAATTGGGAAAAAAAACTTACCTTTGATTTTTCCACGTAAACAACATTTCGCGAAACTGTACTCATAAGCTTAAGGGATGTTTTGCCGCCTCTAAGTCCGCCTTTTGCAAAAATTGCAAGCTTTTGTATGAGACTTTAGCGGCTTTATTTAAAAAAGTTAAACATATGTATGTTGAATGAATTATTTTTTGTATGTAGTTCGTCGGACTAACTGTAAATTACATATGTGTGTGAGTATACATATGTAACACATATATATGCGATTTGCAGTTGGTCCGACGAGCCACCCGTAATACATATTTTATTCAATATATACATATGTATATTATTTTTATTATTACACGACATTATTACGATTTAGGCAGATTTAAAGTGTTTCAAATTATTATTTGTATTTTATTTTTAATATACGTTTATTTAATATTTAATTATATTTATTATGCTTTTTGCTATCTTTATGCACACCTTCCAAGTAAGGCAGAACTTCTACCATCCCAAAAGTTTCTAATAAATTTAGAATTTCATGTTTTTGTTGGGGTACACTAATATCACCGCTCTCGGACAGCCTGCTTCTAATTCTAAACTGCGATTGAACGAATTTCGTCATGAAATTCAGCGAGCAAATTGAACGTTTTGTGGAAAAGATCACGCAGAAATAGCAAATAAATGTCACCATTTACTCTCATTCCCACATATTAACTTTTTTGTGGACACTAGCTGTTAATGTAATTAATTTTATTTAATATTAACGTATAAGTTTGAATTTGAATATTGATCATCGATAGAATTGCATATCTAATTACTTTGTTATTTGCAACCTTGAAGAAATATCGAAAATTTTGTTATCATGTTAGTTTTACGATACATTTATGGACACACTGAAACGAACAGTCGACGCGAACGGACGCAAGAGAAAAACTAATTTGAAACGACCGCACCAGAAAAGACATAAACGATTAATATGGTACAAAAACATAACGGTTGGTTTTTGTCACAACATTTTTCAAATTATGTTTTAGGGAGTTCTCAAATTAATTGCGAGCCGTTTGTTATGTGGAAGGTGTCTAGAACAGTATATACAGTACATATATCGTGAAATTCGTTGGCGACAGTGTGGCGGAAAAAGTGAATAGAGGCTGCGCAAACGAATAAATAAAGGATTGTGTATGTGTGTAAGGGACAGTACATTCATGTACATATATAGATAGTGAAATTCGTTGGCGACAGTGTGGCGGGACAAGTATAGAGGCTGCGCAAACGAATAGAAAAAGCCAGTGGTATCGTATACAGACGAAAAAGATTGACGCCATTGTAGAAAACGTTGCAAATGACAGTCCAATTAAGTACAGAGTCGAATGAAGAGATATAATTTGAGAAGCACTAAAATGAGTTCTGAAGACGAAGTGGAAGAATTTAATAATACAGTATACCAAAAGGATAGAATTAATATGGACGACTTAAAAGAGTTATTGAAAAGTGTGCAGGATATTAAAAGAGAGTTAGCAGTAATGCAAAAAATTAAAACAATAGTTCAAAGAAATACAGCAGATATTGCGCTGATACAGCAGCCAATATCGAATACAGTGAACATCGAACAAGTACAGAAAAACAAAGATGAGTTCATTACCATGGACTAAATCTACGCCTGAATTCAGAGAACAGGTGTTGATTGAAGGAAGGGCACACTAATCAGTGGCTACAACAGGACAGATTTACACAAGACTACACGATATACCAGAGTATTCAGGATCCGCGGAAGATTGGCCTCTATTTATAGCTAACTTCCAGGATACAACAAATGCTTTCCAATACGACAATCGCCAAAACCTGATACGCCTGCATAAATGCCTGACCAGTGAAGCTAAGGAGGCTGTTGCTCCTATGATGATCAATCCGGAAGATGTACCTCATATTTTGGAGGAACTGCAATTTCGGTTTGGTAGACCAGAAATACTTATTCACACACAGCTGAACAAAATAAAAGAATTTCCGAGAGTTGCTTATAATAGACCTGAACAAATTATAAGCCTGTCAACAAAGGTCAGAGGAGTTCTCGCATTTCTGAAGTCTGCCAACGCGGGACAACATTTAGCCACCTACACTATTACATGAACTGCTATGTAAGCTTCCCAACGACAAACAATTGAACTGGTTGGAATATGCCAACACATTACATAGATTGCCGACAATAGCTGATTTCGCAGATTGGCTTTCAACATTGGCTAGAATGGTGGGTCAGTAACCAGTGGTTATTGAAATGGCAAAGCAACCAACATCCAGAAGCTTTAAGCCAATGTTATGTACCAAGATGACAGTTAGTGTGTCTTATGCCAAAAGGACCATATAGTAAGTCAATGCAAAAGATGGAATGAAGAAACAAGTATCGACGAACGTTGGAATATAGCCAAACGCAACGGTCTATGCTTCAGTTGCCTCAACAAAGGAAATTCAATACAAATGTGCCAACAGAAAGAAACCTGCAGAGTTAAAAGCTGTACCCGAATACATCATCACAGTCTGCATCAACCAGAGTCAAAGAGTCTACAATATTTGCAGACAAAGCAGGTCGAGTGTAAATCAACATCCAACGACAACCACCAACTAGGAACTAAACAGTCTACAGACACACAAACTATGTTGAATTGTAAAAACAAAGGTAATAGTTTCTTGTTCAAAATGACACCGATTGTATTATATGGACCAAATGGCAAATTGGAGGCCTTTGCATTGTTTGATGAAGATAGTGCTGTAACCATGATCAATGAAGACGTAGCAATACAATTGGGTCTTAAAGGCCAAAAATTTCCGTTAACACTCCAATGGTACAACAACAGCATTGCTACAGAAATGTCAATGAGAGTTAATTGCAAAATTATGGATTTTAAACAAAGTATTCGTTACAATATAAAGAGGATACATACAGTAAAGAATCTTAGCTTACCAACGCAATCTTTCAAACGGGAACAGTACGAACATTTAAAGAACGTACCAATTGAAAGTTATACATATGCCAAGCCAGTAATTTTGATTGGCCTAGATAATTTACACTTGGGGTTGTCTATGAAGACGATTGAAATTGGAAACAAGCACCCAGTGGGTATCAAGACCAAATTGGGATGGATTGCATACGGGCCATCCAGCAATGCAGTAATGTCAAGCCCAGTAATGTTATTGATGGGAAACTCTGAGCAGGACGAACTACATGAATTAATAAAGGAATATGTCATAACAGAAAACTTTGGAATGAATAGCTTGCCCCTCATGGAACCAACTGACGTAGAACGAGCTAAGATAATAGCGCATCAACCCACGAAAACTAAGTCCAAGCCATCAAGGAGAAGAGCCTCAAGGAGAAGGTACAGCAGATATCGCAGACTGCGTACGGCAAGAAAATGCTATCCAAACTGGATGAGGAAAGCATCAAGAAAAGAGTTCGTTGAGAAGCAGAACAACGCGCGTGAGGTGAAAGCACGTCGTCACGAGGAGGAGTCGCGCAAGGCAAAACCTGCCGAGCAGAAGCGACTGGAAGCAGGAGGAGCGCGAACGCAAGCGTCGTCGAATAACCGAGATACTTACCGCTACACAACCCAATCAATGGAGATGTATACCCGCAGAATACAACACTGCCGACGCAGCCACACGCCCTGAAAATATGCCCAGAATTGACCATTGCAGTAAATGGATATCTGGTCCTGCCTTTCTGAATAAATTATCGAACGAGTGGCCAAATACAGTCTTGACAACAGTAACTGAAACACTGGAGGAGGAAATTCACAGTCATCCACTGTTAATGTGTCGGTTAAGTATACACTCGATTGAATTTACTAAATTTTCTTCTTTTAATAGACTCCAAAGGGTAATGGCGTGGGCCCTACGCGCAAAAAACACTTGGTTAAAAAGAACAAACAGAAAGTATATGGAAACAGCAACTGGTCCACTCACAGCAAAAGAGATACAAAGGGCTGATACAAAGACGATTTGCCAATTGGTACAGCAAGAGAGTTATGCAGATGAAATTACTGCTTTATTGGAAAACAGTAAAATTCATAAAAGCAGTACAATCTATAAATTGTCACCCGAGATTGACGATGAGGGACTGTTGCGACTCTCTGGGCGCATCGACGAAGCTGTCTATTTGCCATTCGATGCTCGTCGACCAATTCTGTTACCAACACAACACCGATTGTCTAGTCTTATCATGCTGTATTTTCATGAGAAATATCATCATCAGAACAACACGGTCATAATTAACGAGTGTCGCCAAAAATTTTGGATACCAAAGGCAAAAATGTTACTGAATAAAATCTAAAGTCAATGTAACCGGTGTATCATTGACCACAGCCAACCGAAAACACCATTGATGGGCCAGTTGCCAGCAGAAAGGATGACACCATATGTAAGACCATTTACGTACACCGGTGTGGATCTATTTGGACCAATTACGTACACCGGTGTGGATCTATTTGGACCAATTACAGTGACCATGGAAGCTCCCCAAACATCACTGAAAAAGATGTTCGGCCCCGCCACCTTCCACCTCCGTTATCGCTAAAACCGATGTACCTAAAAGTTCAAAACGGTAGCAAGTGTAAATTTCATGTATGTAGATTGCTGGTGACCTCCCCAGATTGCGACCCTGATATCCCGGCCACGCCCACTAGAACGCCTCCCAGCGCCGCGTTTTAAAAAATCGAAAATGTCTATATCTTCCAAAGTTTTGGAGCTAGAGTCACCGAATTTCAAAGGTATATTAGTGGTCATCTCCTTTAAATAAGGGTACAAAAATTTCCTGCCGCCCCCGCAAAGTGTAAAAACCTTCTCGGACTACAAAATCTAGAAAGCTGTACTGTTACTTTTTATGTTCGTGTAACGTTACCATACGCAGATCAAGTTTATTTGAAATGATCGAAAATTCGTCTCGTTTTATTACTATTGATCATTATAGGTTTTTCGATTTGACAAGAGCATTAAAATCTATGTACAAACTATAGCTCAACTCCGTAGTATTTGAATTGCGTTTTTTTTTACATTTTTGCATGTATAGGGCGAATGGGGGAGGTATCCAAAATTTTCTTTATCTGAACAATTTCAATCTTCGTTGGTGGCTCCAGTTGTTATGGTTTTTAAGATATGCTCAAAAAACCGGGTCAAAAAACCGATAATTATCGATATTAAGAAGACGAGATGAGTTATCGGCGATTTGAAATAAACTTGATCTGCGTATGGTATACACGAACTTAAAAAGTCAGAGTACAGCTTTCTATCTTTTGTAGACTCCGAAATCGACACGTTTATACCAACGGACGGACTCACGGACGGAAAAAGCTAGATCGACTCGGCGAGATATGCTGGTCAAGAAAAATATTGTGGCAACTGTGTGCACAGGTTTTACTAGTGTTTAAGAAATAGAATAGCGATATTGTTTTATATTTTGCCTGTTACATACATTTGCACAAAACCATTATACCCTGATTTGTATAAAAAACATGTTGGATCTAATATCCGTTCAATTGTAAACAAATATAAAATGTGAATGATATTGCAAAAAAATAATATTTAAATTTATGTTATAGAGCCCACTAGCGATAAGGTCAAACGTATGAATGTAGGACTACAATCTTATAATTATTTTTCTTATGAATATAAAGGTTAGCCACATCGTCATCTTGAGCTCAACGACGGTAGTGCTTGGTTAGTCCTACTTTCGGTGTACATAGAAGATTTCCTTGGTTTCGTGCAATGTCCGTCATGCTGTCCGTCCGTCTATCCGGATGAACGCAAATTGTTCGGCGCTATTGAAGGTAGAGATTTTTGGATATATACTTATCATTATCTGCTTCACACAAAATGTTAAGATTTTTGTGCCATGCCCACTGAGCGGCAGACAAATCCATAACATGTCGATACACCTCAAACCGCAAATCGATAAAAGGTGAATATTTCCCAAAATATTAAAGTTAGAGTTAACTAAGCACATAGATTGCTAGTGACCGCCCCCAAATATTGGGACCTTAATATCCCGGCCACGCCCAAACGGCAATGGCTAAGTCTCCCACATTTTTTGAGCTATAGGTTCCATTTTTGGAATATATTTTACTGGAAAGCTCTTCAATATATCACAGAAAAAACTTTTCAGTCTTCGTAATCGCTAAAATCGATACACATAGAAACTCAAATTTGAATCCTAGAGACACAAAACATGGTATGTAGAGTGCTGGTGACCTCCCCAAAAGATTGCGACTTTGATATTCCGGCTATGTCCGCTAGAACGTCCCCCGTTACACCACCTCTAAAAATCGGTAAGTAAAATTTCCCGGCCACACCCCTTTCTGCCCCCACAAATCTCCAAAATCTATATTTCCCACAATTTTAAAGCTGGAGTCGCCAAATTTTAAGATAGGTCCGCCCATTTAAAGATCGGTTAAAAAATTTTGTCGCTGACTCCCACACCCGCCCCCATAAATCGCGAAAGCCTATATCTTTCATTATTTTTTGGAGCTAGAATCACAAAATTTTAGAAGTACATTGCTGGTCACCCCCTTTAAAGATAAGTAAAAAAGGTTTGTCGGCCAAGCTCACTTTCGCCACCGTCATTGTGGAATCTGTATTTCCTACAATTTAAGAGCTCTAATCACCAAAGGTGGCAGATAGTATTTGGGTCGTCTCTGGGTAATGTTAAAATCGAGCCGAAAAAGCCCCTACGAACCCCTACGAAATATAAAAATTCTATATTTTTTAGTTCTGTGTACATTGAACGAGAATAACGCAGTCGGTTACGTTGGACTGCAACGTTCTTATTTGTTTTACTTTAAAATTCGGAGAAAACTCGAATTAAATATTGTAGTTTATTAATTGCCCGTGTTTTAGTATACATATAGCTGCTTTAAGTAGGCGTCGTTTAAGATATTATTCATTGAAATTATGTTGAGACGGCTGCGATATTATTATGTCGGAAAATATGGTCTGTGTCACTTGGTCATGGGCCATCCACATGCAGTCGTGCGTGCAAGCTTGGCTCGGATCGACGCGAATCAGGTGAATGTTTGACGTTAGTGAGGGTTCTTTTCGACGAGTATACTTGCGAGGGTGCTTGCATGTAGATGACCTGATTTACGCATGTCATAGCCTCCCACCTACTAGTAGCGGCTCAATGACCGGAGAATCAGCTGCTACCCTTAACCCTAAGGATGATTTCCCAATCTGAACTAATTTATCCCAAGTACTGGTACCTGATATAATGGTAAACTACCTGTACCCTTATTTACACGCGTACATGTTTTTAACCGAAAGTACTATTTGAGATAATTTGGACCATAAAAGAAGAAGGAATTTGATTTGATTTTGACCTCAGGTAAAGATAATAACGACATGTCAGCGCTTTTTTCTAGGACTGCAAAAACATCGATGGTAAAATCGAAGTATCGTGTTTTGTACCATCGATATACCATTGAATGGTCACATTATACTATGGTGAGAAGCTAAGCGCATGTAAATACTTTGTAAAAAATCAAATTTCAATAATTGCATTATTTCATTTTTTACAGTTTCTTGTAGTTTTTAATTTTGTTGGTGTTCTGTGGTGGTTTGTTTTGGTAGAATTGACAAGTTTTTGATCCCATCATGTAACAGCCTCAGCAGTTGTAGCCTCATTTTTTATAATTATTCGCATTTTAAATAAAGATTGTGCTTCTTCTTCATCTTCTGCCTCTTTCGATATTCTTGAAAATAGTTGCAAGTGTAAAAAATGCACCTCTGAGGATTGGAAATATTTTAGGAAATGCAAGAACAAAATGTTTTCAAAATGCCGGCTATGTGGCAAGCTTGAATATTTAGAGCGTGTCTATGCGGTCAAGATAAATATAAGAACTGGAAGTTAGCCTTAAACTGACCAGATCATAAGACGATTTGAAATATAGGCAAATTGTGACATGTGATATATATCCGTTCAATGTCGTAGACGGTGTCAGGTTCCGCAAAATTATGCGTGTCGTAGATCCAAAGTATTCGTTGCTCAGCCACGCAATTCCTCAATATGTGCAAATAAAAAATATGTATGATGAAATGGATTTGAAATTAAAAAACCAATCTCAATGCTATTACTAGATGTGTATTGACCTAAGAGCCATTTTAAATGAGTTTAATCATAGTAGCGAAAATATTGCTGAAACTTTAAATGCAAGTTACATAGAGTGGGCTGTTTTATATAAAATTCAAACGATTGTGACAGAAAACACAGCGATAATGGTTAGGGTATGCGATCTTTCACAAAAAAATAAAATAAAACATCTCGCATGTTTTACACATACGTTTTAATTTGATGCTTAAAGAAACATTGGTACAAGATCTTAAATATCAAAAGACGTAATACGGCATATTTCAAAATCAGCTCGATTGCATACGCAAAACTTGAGAATGAACAATGAATGAAAAAATAGTTAAACCGTACAACTTAATCCATAAAGTGCCTACACGATGCTTTGAACATTATAAATATAAACGATAATACCTGAAGCTAAAGGCAATCAATGTTTACTAATTTTGAACAAAAATCAGTCGCTTCTTGAATGAATGGACCTCAGCACTGACTGAACATTAAACAAGTAAGAAGGCCCTAGTCGGGAGCGCTCGACTAGGGCATACTCTGAACCCAGTAGTTTCATACATTTCAATCCCCTAGCATTCATACACACATGTAAATGCACGCGTCAATAATGAAATTTTCATCACTTATCAAGAGAATTAAAATGTATGTATAAACCAAAGCTTAATTCCGTAGTATTTGAATTGCGTTTTCATATTTTTTCCTATATGAAACGAATGGAAGTAATGGGAGATATACAGAGACGAGTTATCGAAAAACTATATCTAGCAATTGTAGTCTCCGAAATCGACGCGTTTATACAGACAGACATGCCAAGATTGGCTATTGATGAATAGAATACATGTCATATAACAAGAATATATGTATGTTCTTTATGGGGTCGGAGATGCCTTCTTCTGCCTTTCACACATATTTGCATGAAACCATTATACCCTAATTTACCCATTTTCAATGTGTTCGGGGTATAAAAGAACAATTTTCTTCATAGTTTGATAAAAACGTATGATATGTTCTAAGATTTAATTCTTTATTTTTGTTTTTTATTATTTAATACATTTGTATATGAACTCTTTATTTAGTTTTTAATATAAGGCAATGAAATTATTTATTTTTGTATCACTTTTTACGTTGTTTGAAAAATACATATTCGATATATTGATAATTGAAACCGTCGATGTCGAACTAATCGATGGATCGACCATCGATGTTTTTGCAGCCCTACTCTATGTGCAATTTGGAGAGTCGGTAGCTAGAAGGGATTCGCGATAATTACTCTACAGCTGCCTAGTAGGGATTAGCGACAACTACTCTACTCGTTAAATGTAAATAGTATTTAAATGTATCTAGTTACTGTTATCCTTTCCAAAAATGACAGTGACAAAAATAACAGCTGATTCCTGTTTGTGTAGGGTTTATAAACACAAAACATGTATACTAAATGTTACAAATTTAATTGGTGAATTAATGTCCCAATATATGCCGAGAATTGTATATACTTTATTAAGCCTAGATATTATTTTTGCATTTTACTATTGTACTTGCCTGACAGCTGAGTCTTTTAAAACTGATTTTACTCGAGTTTTACTTATGTTGGATGACGCAGTGCTTCGCAAGATGAAAATGTGAGCTGTCAAGTCTTCCTAAAGTATGCCGAATTATTCCAGTTTTATATGATGAATGTATTATATGATACAACATATTATATAAAAAGATACATAAAACTATTGAATAGGATTATTTATTTTATTTCTTTTGATTCGTTTTGAAAAAATATGTTTATTTGGCGTATTTATATTTGCCTCAAGGTAATGGATAGCTTTCTTTGTCAGTCTTACATTTATGCAACTGTGACACACAAGTAACACTATCAATTATCCTTTCTGCCTTCCATAATTACCGGTGTTCAGACTACTTCTGACATTCATCGGAATACGAGCTGTGTACGGAAATACACAATATAAAATATATGTGGTATCTACATAGCCAATACAAACTATAATAATCTTCAACCATTATTGCCACCATTGCACATCAAACTTGGGCAAAAACTTTGTAAAGGTATTGGATACCGAAGCTGAAACACTAGTCTCTTAAAACAGTTTCACCACTTCTTTCCATGAAGAAAATTAGAAAAGGCGTATTCGCTGGCCCAAAGCAAATATGTCACTAAAAATCAATATCAGTGATGAACGAAAAATTAAAATCGTGTTATTAATAAGCATTTGTTGATATATATCATTTCTAATTGTTTTATGACCATTTATGTATAAATTGGTGGCATTATCTCGGTCAATATAAACTAAAATCGTTCCTTCTGTGAGTAGAAGTTCATATAAATTGGTCGTTTGTGCATTTGTGCCCGACTGCCCGACACAGAATCGCACATACACACACTCTAGCTCTTATGTTTTCTAAGATATGCTCAAAAACCGATAATAAGCGATTATAAGAAAACGATATGAGTTATCGGTGATTCGAAATAAACTTGATCTGCGTTTGGTATACTTGAACTTAAAAAATCCAAGTTCAACTTTCTAGATTCTGTAGATTCCGAAATCGACGCGTTCAAACACGGACGGACAGACAGACGGACAGGGCTAGACCGACTCGGCTAGTGATGCTGATCAAGAATATACATAAGTATGCTTTATGGGGTCGCACAGGCATCCTTCCGCCTGTTACATACATTTGCACAAAATCATTATATCGTGATTAACCCATTTTCAATGAGTTCAGGATGTAAAAATTCTGAAAAATACCGCTCAAGAAATCATCATTTTCTTAATTCGAAAATATAGTTACAATACCAATGATTTTAAGTGAAAGGTGTGTATGACTGGTAATATATATATTCATTAGCTTTCAGTAATCGTTAAACATTTCAGAATTGTAAAACCTGTAAAACCCGAAATTATTGAGTAACGATCAATAATGCAAGGTCTCCTCTGAAAAAGCTTAGAAAAATAATAGATTTTAAAAATCTTTAAAAAATGTCTAACCATAGAAGAGTTTTTAAACTGCTATTTCGTCTTATGTTTCAGGAAACCTAGATTTAGTAAACAATACAAAAAAATGGATTTTGTTACCAAGTGCTATGAGCGCAAAACGAGCATTGCGTAACATTTAGTAAGCTCTAAAAGAGAGGTACTCAATATTATGACTGCATCTTCAAACCACATTATCTTGGATCTTGTTTCTTTACCGTTGTGTAAAAAATAAAATAGTTTTCAAATGCCAATAATAAATTAATTTATCGGTTTGAATAACTGATAAGGCTATTACTTACCGTCAGGTACAAATACATTCAAATGCAAACAGTTTTCCTCATATTTTCTTACACCAAGTTCATTACGCATTTCGCTTGAAATAATATCCAATACTTTTTCTAACTGAACACTAATTGATGAACTGGTTTGTTGCCAACAGTTGGATGCGAATGAGGTTGCGTTGAAAATTCCTTTCCATGGTAGCAATTCTATATCAGGAGGCGAAAATCTTGTAGCATGTGCATATCGGATACCCAAGTATGCTTTAATATTTTGGGTTCGGTACATTTTTAAATATGTTCCAGAAATAATTCCATTTCCAGGTATATGTATAAATGGTGCATCTACGCTACTTGCACACATGTGAAAGAAATTATAATTCACATACAAAAAAATGGAAAAAAGCAAATTCTTCAGCCACATCTTGAATTATAATTGTTATGCACATGCTTTGATTTTGAATATAAAACTTTGTAATTTAAAAGAGCTTTATGTTAGTTTCAGTTACCAGGGGTTGGAAAAACATGCAATAGGCATTGTGGTTATACCTTAGTAACAATGGAAACAATAAACTTTTAGATGCTATCATTTCCTAGCCTTCGTAACCATGGAAGCAGTCAGTTCTTATACTCTGTTTACGAAATTAAAAAGAGAATATTGATGTTCTGCAATATCGTCTTAACATATGTATAAATCCAGTGGTAGCCTTATATTTAGGGACAGGGAAAAAATTAAGAACTTGACTTTAAATGTCAAATATTGATTAATTTTTTATCGAGTACGAGCCCACTATTAAATTTAACTGTACTACAATATAAATTTACATCAGATTTTGGCACTTGGTTGTTCGACTTTGTATTCTCACACCTTACGTTATACACAATATTTTGTTGATCAAATTATTAGACATAATAATTTCTTAAATTTCTGCCTTCACCAAAATATAAAATGGAGTGGAATAGAAATACAACTATGGGTCATGGAAAAAGTTGTTCTGTAGAATTTCGCAAATACTTGAAACAAGTGAGGGGATCTAGTCGCGTGCGGCGTTAACGCAGTCTTTCCATGCATTTTAATCCCGACTGTATTGGGACATAAATACATATATATATAAATTCACAAAGTCGCACATGCAAACTGTGCGTATCCGCATTGCCCCCACGATGGAAATTATATTCGCGACATACGGACGGACGGTCAATAAATCAACTCGGCTCTTGATACTGAACAAGAATTTAAATAGTTTTTGGGTCAGTGGTGATTCCTTCTAAATGTGATGTAGTCTTTCACGAAACCCATATACCCTTTTTACTCATTTTCAATTCTGGGTTCGGGGTATAAAAATATGCTCCTTCATTATATGGACACCACAGTTTATACTTGTTATATTATGCTTCGTGCCTCTCACAGATTTAAAGTTATAGCCAAACAATTTAGGAGGAACACTGCAGATAGTCTTATTCAAATATCGACACATTATTATTATGCCCTGAACCCATTTTCAATTGCTAAAAACGGTATAATGAGTTTGTGCTAATGTTTAAAGATGAATGATTAAAGATGGAAGCATCTCTAACCTCATAGAGTATAAATTCATGATAAGGACTAGCTAACTAACTAACTTGCTGAGTCAATTTAGCCAATTTCATGAAGAGCGCACAATAATTGTGGTTGTTTTAGAATGAATTTGCAATAGAGGGGCTAAGGAAAGAATATGTACGAGTAATACGTATAACTAACAAAAATAAGCCGCTTAGTAGACCATTCCTTAACCGCAATGATCTAGCCGACATAAATCCAAGCAAAGTTCGTCCAGTCATTGAACTGGGCTCCTTGCTAACGTAAGCACATCAATATAGTTTGAAGGGTTTCAAAACAGATCTACGGTATCGCCAACTGTGGCCTAAGTTACATCCGCTGCCAACCCAACCTAAGTCGCTTAGAAATCAACAACGTTTACAGAGTGAGTTTGTGTGTGTATGTGCAGATCATTTAAAAACAAGCAATTAATTAGAAGGGCCAGCACTGACACTACAACTTCCCATGTATTCATTTAATTTATGAACTTAAGCAAATCAAGTTAAGAGTAGATCACCCAAACACTGTCTGTCAACTTTTGTGACTCTAGCTTAAAAAATGTGGGATATATTTATTTTCGCAATTTGCGAAGGCAGGAGGAGGTGAGAGTCGGCGTGACTAGGAAAATTTTTTTACGGATCTTTAAAGGGGTGTCCAGCCATCCAGCCATTTGGTTTTGCGCGGGCGGGGCGTGGGCGGCAAATTTTTACACATTAGGTAACTCGAGCTCGAAAACTGTGGGAGATATTGGCGTTCACGATACGCAAGAGCTGGGTGTTCTAGTGGGCGTGGCTGGAATATTAAAGCCGCAATCTTTACATACCAAGTTTGGTTCTCTAGCTTTAAAATTATGGGAATTATGCACGGTATCGATTTGAGCTTCCAATTATACCGATTTTAGGGATTACGGAGGCGGGAGGCTGCGTGGCTGAAAATATTTTCTGTGGTGTACGGGGAGCTTATGTATTCCAAATATGGAGCCTCTAGTTTAAAAATTGTGGCATATATAATCATTTCTGTATTTTTAAGGCTGTGCGTTCTAGTGGGTGTGGCCGAGATATCAAGGCCGCAATTTTAGGAAAAGGTCACCAGCAATCTACATAGCAAATATGGTGACTCTAATTTTTATATTACGGGAAATTGTCACGTTTTAGCGATCGTCATATTATTGATTTCCCAGCCTCCCAGTTGGCATGGCATAAGAACCTCAACACTTTGTCTGCTACAGATAACTACAAGTATATCTCAAAAATTTCAAGTCGTTATTTTTAATAGTGCTCAAAAAAGTTTCGTTCATACAGACGGACGGACAAATGGGCAGATGGACGGACAGCATGACGGACATTACACAAAACCAATATACCCTTTTCACTTTGTGGACGAGTATAGAAATTAAATTCTGAACACTTGGAATCAAATATAATTCATCAATCATTTCTCAACTCATAATTAAAATTAAATCGAATTCATGTCTGATTTATAGGTGATTCAGATTTCGTGTATTATTTCATGACTAACTTGAAAGTTTTATCTGATTGAATGATTTCATAAGAGATAACAGAAAAATTTTAAATTAATGTACAAATTCTATTTAATACCCCTGTTTATATCTAAGCTAAATAAATTTAGGCGTATTGTGATAAATTTTTTTATTCTCATAATAGGCGGAATAGCTTATCAGCAGGCCCAAAATCATCATTCGTTAGAAAAGAATCTGAAATAATCAATATAACAAATACGAAACTCGCAATTAAACAAGTAAGAGTGCTTCAGTCGGGTGCGCCCGACTAGGATATACTCCGAGCCCAGAACTGTCGGTACATACATTTTAACCCCTTGTTTTCATGTGGGACTGAGATTATGTTAAATAACAAGTCCCGGATAGTTTTATTATTATAGTATTATATGGTTTATTTTTTGATATTATGATAAAGTTTGGTTTGATATATGAATAAAGTTTTAACTTGAGATATGAGTCGTAAGTTTTGTCGTATTCCAAGCGCGTCGTTGCTGGGTCCGTCGTTCATCGATATATGATATTAACTCTCCTTCTTCTCGTCGCGGCAATGCCACCTCGTCATCACTAGAGGAGGACTAGGTGTACGTCGTTACCAGATCACTCACGCAGTTGGATGTACGTCGTTACCAGACCATTCCCACAACTTGACCATCCTATACTGCGTTCGCCCCGAATGCGTCGTCATCGTCGTCGTTGTATGGTGCCCACGACTTCATATACGCAGCGCAGGTGCTTGTCGTAGGTGTCGTTAGGATTTGACTTGGTAACTTGTTAAGGACCGAGATATTTCGGTTTTAACTTAAGACCTGCAGCAAAGTATGTTCTTTTAATGGTCACTAGGTCGCCAATGTTATACTTCGATGCTATCTTACATCGTGAATTGTAGCTCTTTCTGTTTTCGTCTTGCATTTTTAGCATGTGTTGCTTCGCTTGCTTTCGGAGTTCATCTCGATTATTATTAAATAATTGGATCATGTCGTGCTCTATTATTTCACGTAATTAAATGTAAGATTTAATTCGCTCAAATGTAATCGCTCAAATCCGTGTGTATAATTCACACAATTTTAAAGCAAGCGACACCAAACTTGGTATGTAGATTGCTGGTGACCTCACCAAAAGATTGCGACTTTGATATCCCGGTCACGCCCATTAGAACGCCCCCAACCACCCCGCCTTCAAAAATCGGAAAAGGCTATATCTCCCATAGTTTTTGAGCTAGAGTCATACAATTTTAAAGGCAAATTAGTGGTCACCCCCTTTAAATTCGGGTACAAAAATTTCCCACCCACGCACACCCCCACCCACTCCCGCCACCACAAATCGCGAAAATCTACATGAAATCTATAATTTTCAAGGTAGATGCCTGGTAACAAAAGCCACGCCCACTTCCGTCCCCACAAATATCGAAAATCTATATCCCACAATTTTAAAGCGAGACTCACCAAATTTGGCAGACAGTGTTTGGGTGACCTCCTCTTAAGATCGAGCCAAAAAATGTTGAACACGCCTACCTCAGCCCCTACTAAATTTAAAAATTCTGTACTGTGAACGAGTATACGCAGTCGGTTACGTCCGATTGCAACATTCTTACTTGTTTTTTTTGTTTTAGGATTCTGGAGCACTTACCGTTAATTAATAATTCTTAGGAGTTATTATTTTGATATATAATAGTGCCATTAGGTGTTATCACATAATATTCGAAATCCAAATTATGAAATGTGGATAAATCAAATCAAATGAAAGTGCGCACATACTCTTAGTGCGAACTTTAAAGCTAAATCCTTTGGGTATCCAAAGCTTAGTTTGTGGCTTATTCAGCTTATTCTAGTACGGTCAAAGCTTTCAGCTGAGCGTTAACACTTACGCAAGTGTGGAGGTTCGCAAATTATTGGCTATTTTAAACAAATTTGATTTTCATAAAAAATTAGATTTGTTTGAGACTTACGTACAATATAGTGAGATACGGTGAAAGGCCTTCCAACACCGCTTATATTGAGGTTGTCTGTTATATTGTGAGGGTTTATGTAAAGTTATTTTATTGGTTTCTTGTCTCCAATGGCAAACCGACGACGAGTTCCAAGCTCCGGTTTCGTAGTTGGTTAAGTGCTGGATGCCTCCAGATTAGCTTCTGGCTACACCGAGTAAATTGGCTCAAATGGGTTGCCCGAACATTGTGGCTCTTATCTATTGGCTGGACAATCAGATCTTTTTTTACTTTCTGTATATAATGCATCGCATTATTCAAAGAAAAAAATATGCGAACGTGCTTTGAAAATTTAAATAACAAAATTTTTTGTTTTCTTCACAACTTGAGTTTGTACTCGGAGATACGATCAACAAAAGAGGTCTTATACTGTGATCCCTGGGCTTTTATACTCTTCCCTACTCCCGGATGGCAATTGGAGATAATGAAGTTAGGGGTGATTTGAAAGCTCCATGTGGAGTCATTTGCAACCTTGCTCAATATCAAAGCTTAAGTCTGTTACAACGCAGGCAACATAATTGTCATTAACGATGTGAGGTGAAACTTTTTATTTGTTTGGCTGACCATTATAATGCGGTTCCTTTGTCGGATATAATTTGCAACGGAATACCAAACAACGTTTTGTTCTTGAAGCTGTATTACATCTTTCGTGGACGTGGTTTTTGGTGGAAATAGCCAACAAAATTGAGACAACACATGATGTACAGCAACTTATATGTTTTTAGTGCTCTCCTCTAATTTTGGTATATCAAATTCTTTGTCTATAATTTGTTTTGCCTCCTTGGTTGAAAAATGATCACGTTCGTGTGCCTGTTTAATAATTTCTTTTTGCAAGCCTACAGGTACAACAATTCGTTCGTTCGTTTTCGTCAACTAATTTGTGCAACAAACCAGATTTAAGAAAATAGTTATGTATCGCTTTTTCGGATAAGATGTCTATTATTGCCTTTATATCGTTGTCACTCGATTGAACATATTTCAGCTTGCTGTGTATGATAGTGTCACTGATCATTATTACTAGATAACGGCTAAGTGCGTATACATGGCGTGTACGTGAGTCGGCTCGGTGCTCGACGTCGTAATTAAATTCTTGCAATACTACTTTTAAATTTGCAACAGCCTCGTTTTCAGTTTTTGCTGGAATAATTATATCGTCTACTTAAGGTATGGCTACCTTAGCGTATTAAGTCTCTAAAAATAGCGTTTACATGACGTTGAAACACACTGGAAGTGGTCTCCAACAATAATTTTAACTAAAACCACCGGACGACTGTGGCCGTCTTTAAGCCACTGATCAGTTTGGCTATCTAATATGAAGCATTCGGCGTATGAGAATCTACGTATTCGTTAGTGTATCGGCATGTCGTCTTTTAGAATTAATCCCATTTTAATATTGGTCTGTTTTGTGCTTATCCGATTATAGCTCTTTATTATGCTCAAAACCGTCTCCTTGGATTTTACGCTTACTTTTATATCAATGTCTGTTTGACTATCTTCGATATTAATTTACAATATGCAGCCGACGTCTGCATCTGCAGGTTCCATTTTTTTCACGTTTACATCCGCATTACTGATTGATACATACGCTTGCTTGCAGAATTCTTCACCAAGTATCATTTCACCGCCTAAAAATTGCGAATCCTACTACTACTACTACAAAATTTGATTTGAATTGTTCACCGTCAATTATAAATTGTGATCGAGCGAACCAACTGGTTTGACTTGGTTTTTCATTCCGAAACCGATTAGATACATATGTATATGTTGCATTCACTTATATTTGGTTTGTTTATTTTGTATACCCTGAATCCATTGAAAAAGGGTAAATCAGGTGGTTTTGTGGAAATGTATGTAACAGGCAGAAGGAGGCGTCTCCGACCCCATAGGGAATATACATTCTTGATCAGCATCACTAGCCGAGTCGATCTAGTCCTGTCCGTCTGTCTGTCCGTCTGTATGAACGCGTCGATTTCGGAGACTACAGAAGCAAGAAAGCTGAACCATACGCACGCAGATCAAGTTTATTTCAAATCACCGATAACTCATCTCGTTATCTTACTCTTCTCTTCTCTTCGCCCCATATATGCAAAAATGTAAAAAACAAAAACGCAATTCAAATACTACGGACTTGGGATTTGTGTTTGTACATAGACTTCAATGCTCTTGTTAAGCCCTGAAAAGATCATAAGGATCATACGCTTAGCTTAGAAGATATTCACGAATGTGGTTTCTATTAGCGGGTGCCAAGCGCAGCAGCTATTCACAGCGTGCAATCTGCGTTTACATGTGTGTGAGTGTGTACGTGTGATTCCGTGTATGTGTGTATGAATGTAAAAGGACTGAAATGCATAAATACACTGGGTTCACTGGACTGGGCTGGAGCCTTCTCACTTGTTTATATATCGATTAAGGTATTAAATTGGATTTGCTTCTGGTGTCGATAAGTGCTACATAATTGTTATTATTCATTTTAACTTATGAGCTGATGTTATTTTACACGCGTTGTTGAATCGCACTTTTCACTTTTATTTGGGCATTCCTTACTTATGTGTCCCTATTTGTTGCACTAAAAGCATTTCATACCCATTTCTTTATTTACACAATCATTTGACATATGGTATCATCGATGCCGTCAATAACGTATTGAATAAAAACACAGTTTTCTTTCATTTGAAAAAAAAATCCTTGCAAGCTCTCATTTTTTTTATTTTTCTGTCTACCATAATTTTATGTAATCGTGCACTATTTGTTGTTGATTTAAATTCGTTCAAAAGCACTGTTTTTAATTTTTGCCAGCTTGAAAGATGCCGCTTATTCATAACAAAGATTTTTGCTAACGCTTTCAACGATTTTTTGACAACACGAATTTCTGTAGCTCGTTTCAAAACGTTATTTCTGCCTTCTCTTCAAACTCTCTTATCCACACTTCGATCGATATTGAATCATCCCCACTAAATGATCACATTGAGTCCTCGATGTCAGGAAATTTTAAAGCGAATCTTGGAACTTCTAAGAATGAACAGCGGTTTTTGTTTCGGCCTTCACTTTTGTTGCTTTCAACACTCATGAACTCATTTTCGTCGTCGTTATTACCTTCCTTGTTTCTCGAGTCATTTTCGGCTTCGTCATCTTCATCAGTGTCTGCGTTAAAATCAGCTTCATTCAATAAATTATTTTTTCTCAAATTGTTAAATATGTGCATTCTTAAATCACTGCGATTATGCGGCACATGCAATACGTTGCAATCATTTGCAAGCTGACTGTTGGACAAATTGCGAGCAATGTAGTCAACTTTTTCAGAATACTTCTCATGGGTTTCGTTAAAACCAAAACCTTCAAACTCGCGTAATCGTTTTCTATTGTTTCAGTCTGTGACCTGATCGCTTGTATGTATAGCGGCGCGTCCTTTTTAGCGAAAACTAGAATTTCACAATTCTTGTTAAATTGAAGATTTCGCAACTCATCTTCGTCATTACACCGTTTTGTAATTGTTGATTTTACACAATTATCGTATCACTTTTCGTTGGTTGAGCTCCCAAAATATGTGATACTTTTTTTTCTTTCAGTTGATCCTCCAAAATATGTGTCTCTCTTCCTTTGGTTGAGCTTCCGAAATATGTTAATCTCTTTTTCTTCGCTGAGCCCCCAAAATATGTAGGTCTGGGGTTAGTTAATTAACAAGTCCCGGATAGTTTTATTATTATAGTATTATATGGTTTATTGTTTGATATTATGACAAAGTTTGGTTTGATATATGAATAAAGTTTTAACTTGAGATATGTGTCGTAAGTTTTGTCGTATTCCAAGCGCGTTGTTGCTGGGTCCGACGTTCGTCGTTACTAGATATTAACTCTCCTTCTTCTCGTCGCGGCAATGCCACCTCGTCATCACTAGAGAAGTACGTCGTTACCAGATCACTCACGCAGTTATTAGAGAAGGGCTGGATGTACGTCGTTACCAGACCACTCCCACAACTTGTCCATCCTATACTGCATTCGGCCCGAATGCGTCGCCATCTTCATCGTCGTTGTATGGTGCCCAAGGCTTCATATACGCAGCGCAGGTGCTTGCCGTAGGTGTCGTTGGGATTTGACTTGGTAACTTGTTAAGGACCGAGATATTTCGGTTTTAACTTAAGACCTCCAGCAAAGTGTGGTCTTTTAATGGTCACTAGGTCGCCAATGTTATACATCGATGCTATCTTACATCGTGAATTGTAGCTCTTTCTGTTTTCGTCTTGCATTTTTAGCATGTGTTGCTTCGCTTGCTTTCGGAGTTCATCTCGATTATTATTAAATAATTGGATCATGTCGTGCTCTATTATTTCACGTAATTAAATGTAAGATTTAATTCGCGTGTTAATTCGTAATCGCTAAAATCCGTGTGTATAATTCACACAATTTTAAAGCAAGCGACACAAAACTTGGTATGTAGATTGCTGGTGACCTCACCAAAAGATTGCGACTTTGATATCCCGGTCACGCCCATTAGAACGCCCCCAGCCACCCCGCCTTCAAAAATCGGAAATGGCTATATCTCCCATAGTTTTTGAGCTAGAGTCATACAATTTTAAAGGCAAATTAGTGGTCACCCCCTTTAAATTCGGGTACAAAAATTTCCCACCCACGCACACCCCCGCCCACTCCCGCCACCACAAATCGCGAAAATCTATATCTCCCACAGTTAGAAAGCTAGAGTCACCAAATTTTCAAGGTAACAAAAGCCACTCCACTTCCGTCCCCACAAATATCGAAAATCTGTATCCCACAATTTAAAAGCTAGACTCACCAAATTTGGCAGACAGTGTTTGGGTGACCTCATCTTAAGATCGAGCCAAAAAATGTTGAACACGCATACCTCAGCCCCTACTAAATTTAAAAATTCTGTATTTTTCCAAAATAACAATATTAACTTCTATGTACTGTGAACGAGTATACGCAGTCGGTTACGTCCGACTGCAACATTCTTACTTGTTTTTTTTTGTTGTAGGATTCTGGAGCACTTACCGTTTATTAATAATTCTTAGGAGTTATTATTTTGATATATAATAGTGCCATTGGGTGTTATCACTTAATATTCGAAATCCAAATTATGAAATGTGGATAAATCAAATCAAATGAAAGTGCGCACATACTTTTAGTGCTAACTTTAAAGCTAAATCCTTTGGGTATCCAAAGCTTAGTTTGTGGCTTATTAAGCTTATTCTAGTACGGTCAAAGCTTTCAGCTGAGCTTTAACACTTACGCAAGTGTGGAGGTTCGCAAATTATTGGCTATTTTAAACTAATTTGATTTTCATAAAAAATTAGATTTGTTTGAGACTTACGTACAATATAGTGAGATACGGTGAAAGGCCTTCCAACGCTGCTGATATTGAGGTTGTTTGTTATACTGTGAGGGCTTATGTAAAGTTATTTTATTGGTTTCTTGTCTCCTATGGCAAACCGACGACGAGTTCCAAGCTCCGGTACACTGGTGGCAATAATTTTGCCCACCTCCAAAGTTTTATCGGCGTACATATACCTTTTTCGCACTTCCAAAATTGTTTCGTAGTTGGTTAAGTGCTGGATGTCTCCAGATTAGCTTCTGGCTACACCGAGTAAATTGGCTCAAATGGGTTGCCCGAACATTGTGGCTCTGATCTATTGGCTGGACAATCAGATCATTTTTTACTTTCTGTGTATAATGCATCGCATTATTCAAAAAAAAATGTGCTAACATGCTTTGAAAATATAAATAACAAAATTTTTTGTTTTCTTCACAACTTGAGTTTGTACTCGGAGATACGATCAACAAAAGAGGTCTTATACTGCGATCCCTGGGCTTTTATACTCTTCCCTGCTCCCGGATGGCAATTGGAGATAATGAAGTTAGGGGTGATTTGAAAGCTCCATGTGGAGAATACCAAATACAACGCTTTGTTCTTGAAGCTGTATTACATCTTTCGTGGACGTGGTTTTTGGCGGAAATAGCCAACAAAATTGAGACAACACATGATGTACAGCAACTTATATGTTTTTATTGCTCTCCTCTAATTTTGGTATATCAAATTCTTTGTGTATAATTTGTTTTGCTTCCTTGATTGAAAAATGATCACGTTCGTGTGCCTGTTTATTAATTTCTCTTTGCAAGCCTACAGGTACAACAATTCGTTCGTTCGTTTTCGTCAACTAATTTGTGCAATAAATTAGATTTAAGAAAATAGTTATGTATCGCTTTTTCGGATAAGATGTCTATTATTGCCTTTATATCGTTGTCACTCGATTGAACATATTTCAGCTTGCTGTGTATGATAGTGTCACTGATCATTATTACTGGATAACGGCTAAGTGCGTCTACATGGCGTGTACGTGTGTCGGCTCGGTGCTCGACGTCGTAATTAAATTCTTGCAATACTACTTTTAAATTTGCAACAGCCTCGTTTTCAGTTTTTGCTGGAATAATTATATCGTCTACTTAAGGTATGGCTACCTTAGCGTATTAAGTCTCTAAAAATAGCGTTTACATGACGTTGAAACACACTGGAAGTGGTCTCCAACAATAATTTTAACTAAAACCACCGGACGACTGTATTCAGATTCGGATGCTTCAATAATGCCGTCTTTAAGCCACTGATCAGTTTGGCTACCTAATATGAAGCATTCGGCGTATGAGAATCTACGTATTCGTTAGTGTATCGGCATGTCGTCTTTTAGAATTAATCCCATTTTAATAATGGACTGTTTTGTGCTTATCCGATTATAGCTCTTTATTATGCTCAAAACCGTCTCCTTGGATTTTACGCTTACTTTTATATCAATGTCTGTTTGACTATCTTCGATATTAATTTACAATATGCAGCCGACGTTTGCATCTGCATGTTCCAGTTTTTTTCACGTTTACATCCGCAGTACTGATTGATACATACGCTTGCTTGCAGAATTCTTCACCAAGTATCATTTCACCGCCTAAAAATTGCGAATCCTACTACTACTACTACAAAATTTGATTTGAATTGTTCACCGTCAATTATAAATTGTGTTCGAGCGAACCAACTGGTTTGACTTGGTTTTTCATTCCGAAACCGATTAGATACATATGTATATGTTGCATTCACTTAAATTTGGTTTGTTTATTTTGTATACCCTGAATCCATTGAAAAAGGGTAAATCAGGTGGTTTTGTGCAAATGTCTCCGACCCCATAGGGATAACATTCTTGATCAGCATCACTAGCCGAGTCGATCTAGTCCTGTCCGTCTGTCTGTCCGTCTGTATGAACGCGTCGATTTCGGAGACTACAGAAGCAAGAAAGCTGAACCATACGCACGCAGATCAAGTTTATTTCAAATCACCGATAACTCATCTCGTTATCTTACTCTTCTCTTCTCTTCGCCCCATATATGCAAAAATGTAAAAAACAAAAACGCAATTCAAATACTACGGACTTGGGCTTTGTGTTTGTACATAGACTTCAATGCTCTTGTTAAGCCCTGAAAAGATCATTAAGATCATACGCTTAGCTTAGAAGATATTCACGAATGTGGTTTCTATTAGCGGGTGCCAAGCGCAGCAGCTATTCACAGCGTGCAATCTGCGTTTATATGTGTGTGAGTGTGTAGGTGTGATTCTGTGTATGTGTGTATGAATGTAAAAGGACTGAAATGCATGAATACACAGGGTTCACTGGACTGGGCTGGAGCCTTCTCACTTGTTTATATATCGATTAAGGTATTAAATTGGATTTGCTTCTGGTGTCGATAAGTGCTACATAATTGTTATTATTCATTTTAACTTATGAGCTGATGTTATTTTACACGCGTTATTGAACTTTTTCACTTTTATTTGGGCATTCCTTACTTATGTGTCCCTATTTGTTGCACTAAAAGCATTTCCTACCCATTTCTTTATTTACACAATCATTTGATAGATAAAAACACAGCTTTCTTTCATTTGCAAAATAAATCCTTGCAAGCTCTCATTTATTTTATTTTTCTATCTACCATAATTTTATGTAATTGTGCACTATTTGTTGTTGATTTAAATTCGTTCAAAAGCACTGTTTTTAATTTTGCCAGCTTGAAAGATGCCGCTCATTCATAACAAAGATTTTTGCTAACGCTTTCAACGATTTTTTGACAACACGAATTTCTGTAGCTAGTTTCAAAACGTTATTTCTGCCATCTCTTCAAACTCTTTTACCCACACTTCGATCGATATTGAATCATCCCCACTAAATGATCACATTGAGTCCTCGATGTCAGGAAATTTTAAAGCGAACCTTGGAACTTCTAAGAATGAACAGCGGTTTTTGTTTCGGCCTTCACTTTTGTTGCTTTCAACACTCATGAACTCATTTTCGTCGTCGTTATTACCTTCCTTGTTTCTCGAGTCATTTTCGGCTTCGTCGTCTTTATCAGTGTCTGCGTTAAAATCAGCTTCATTCAATAAATTATTTTTTCTCAAATTGTTAAATATGTGCATTTCTTAAATCACTGCGATTATGCGGCACATGCAATACGTTGCAAACATTTGCAAGGTGACTGTTGGACAAATTGTCAGCAATGTAGTCAACTTTTTCAGAATACTTCTCATGGGTTTCGTTAAAACCAAAACCTTCAAACTCGCGTAATCGTTTTCTATTGTTTCAGTCTCCCAAAATATGTGACACTCTCTTTTCTTTCAGTTGATCCTCCAAAATATGTGTCTCTCTTTTCCTTCGGTTGAGCTTCCGAAATATGTTAATCTGTATTTCTTCGCTGAGCCCCCAAAATATGTAGGTCTGGGGTTAGTTAATTAACAAGTTCCGGATAGTTTTATTATTATACTATTATATGGTTTATTGTTTGATATTATGTCAAAGTTTGGTTTGATATATGAATAAAGTTTTAACTTGAGATATGAGTCGTAAGTTTTGTCATATTCCAAGCGCGTCGTTGCTGGGTCCGTCGTTCGTCGTTACTTGATATTAACTCTCCTTCTTCTCGTCGCGGCAATGCCACCTCGTCATCACTAGAGAAGGACTAGGTGTACGTCGTTACCAGATCACTCACGCAGTTATTAGAAAAGGGCTGGATGTAAGTCGTTACCAGACCATTCCCACAACTTGGCCATCCTATACTGCATTCGCCCCGAATGCGTCGTCATCATCATCGTCGTTGTATGGTGCCCAAGGCTTCATATACGCAGCGCAGGTGCTTGTCGTAGGTGTCGTTGGGATTTGTCTTGGTAACTTGTTAAGGGCCGAGATATTTCGGTTTTAACTTAAGACCTGCAGTAAAGTATGTTCTTTTAATGGTCACTACGTCGCCAATGTTATACATCAATGCTACCTTACATCGTGAATTGTAGCTCTTTCTGTTTTCGTCTTGCATTTTTAGCATGTGTTGCTTCGCTTGCTTTCGGAGTTCATCTCGATTATTATTAAATAATTGGATCATGTCGTGCTCTATTATTTCACGTAATTAAATGAAAGATTTAATTCGCGTGTTAATTCGTAATCGCTCAAATCCGTGTGTATAATTCACACAATTTTAAAGCAAGCGACACCAAACTTGGTATGTAGATTGCTGGTGACCTCACCAAAAGATTGCGACTTTGATATCCCGGTCATGCCCATTAGAACGCCCCCAGCCACCCCGCCTTCAAAAATCGGAGATGGCTATATCTCCCATAGTTTTTGAGCTAGAGTCATACAATTTTTAAGGCAAATTAGTGGTCACCCCCTTTAAATTCGGGTACAAAAATTTCCCACCCACGCACACCCCCGCCCACTCCCGCTACTACAAATCGCAAAAATCTATATCTCCCACAGTTTGAAAGCTAGAGTCACCAAATTTTCAAGGTAACAAAAGCCAATCCCCTTCCGGCCCCACAACTATCGAAAATCTGTATCCCACAATTTAAAAGCTAGACTCACCAAATTTGGCAGACAGTGTTTGGGTGACCTCCTCTTAAGATCGAGCCAAAAAATGTTGAACACGCCTACCTCAGCCCCTACTAAATTTAAAAATTCTGTATTTTTCCAAAATAACAATAATAACTTCTATGTACTGTGAACGAGTATACGCAGTCGGTTACGTCTGACTGCAACATTCTTACTTGTTTTTTTTTGTTTTAGGATTCTGGAGCACTTACCGTTAATTAATAATTCTAAGGAGTTATTATTTTGATATATAATAGTGCCATTAGGTGTTGATACTTAATATTCGAAATCCAAATTATGAAATGTGGATAAATCAAATCAAATGAAAGTGCGCACATACTCTTAGTGCGAACTTTAAAGCTAAATCCTTTGGGTATTCAAAGCTTAGCTTGTGGCTTATTAAGCTTATTCTAGTACGGTCAAAGCTTTCAGCTGAGCTTTAACACTTACGCAAGTGTGGAGGTTCGCAAATTATAGGCTATTTTAAACTAATTTGATTTTCATAAAAATTAGATTTGTTTCAGACTTACGTACAATATAGTGAGATGCGGTGAAAGGCCTTCCAACGCTGCTGATATTGAGGTTGTCTGTTATATTGTGAGGGCTTATGTAAAGTTATTTTATTGGTTTCTTGTCTCCTATGGCAAACCGACGACGAGTTCCAAGCTCCGGTACACTGGTGGCAATAATTTTGCCCACCTCCAAAGTTTTATCGGCGTACATATACCTTTTTCGCACTTCCAAAATTGTTTCGTAGTTGGTTAAGTGCTGGATGTCTCCAGATTAGCTTCTGGCTACACCGAGTAAATTGGCTCAAATGGGTTGCCCGAACATTGTGGCTCTGATCTATTGGCTGGACAATCAGATCATTTTTTACTTTCTGTGTATAATGCATCGCATTATTCAAAAAAAAAATGTGCTTACGTGCTTTGAGAATTTAAATAACAAAATTTTTTTGTTTTCTTCACAACTTGAGTTTGTACTCGGAGATACGATCAACAAAAGAGGTCTTATACTGTGATCCCTGGGCTTTTATACTCTTCCCTGCTCCCGGATGGCAATTGGAGATAATGAAGTTAGTGGTGATTTGAAAGCTCCATGTGGAGTCATTTGCAACCTTGCTCAATATCAAAGCTTAAGTCTGTTACAACGCAGGCGACATAATTGCATAAACGATGTGAGGTGAAACTTTTTATTTGTTTGGCTGACCATTATAATGCGGTTCCTTTGTCGGATATAATTTGCAACGGAATACCAAACACAACGCTTTGTTCTTTGGTGGAAATAGCCAACAAAATTTGGTAAAACTATCGGTTATTGCAAATATGTTTATACTGATTGTGGGTTGATTCTAACCGACATAGCAATTCAATGTAGTACGTCTGTTGAGGTTTTACTTAACGGATGCAGCTCTCCCTCTGTCTTGCCTTGTATTGTATTTGAGACAATACATGATGTACAGCAACTTATATGTTTTTAGTCTCTCCTCTAATTTTGGAATATCAAATTCTTTGATTGAAAAATGATCACGTTCGTGTGCCTGTTTATTAATTTCTCTTTGCAAGCCTACAGGTACAACAATCAGTTCGTTTTCGTCAACTAATTTGTGCAATAAACCAGATTTAAGAAAATAGTTATGTATCGCTTTTTCGGATAAGATGTCTATTATTGCCTTTATATCGTTGTCACTCGATTGAACATATTTCAGCTTGCTGTGTATGATAGTGTCACTGATCATTATTACTGGATAACGCCTAAGTGCGTCTACATGGCGTGTGCGTGAGTCGGCTCGGTGCTCGACGTCGTAATTAAATTCTTGCAATACTTCTATTAAATTTGCAACAAATTTGCCTCGTTTTCAGTTTTTGCTGGAATAATTATATAGGCTATGGCTACCTTAGCGTATTAAGTCTCTAAAAATAGCGTTTACATGACGTTGAAACACACTGGAAGTGGTCTCCAACAATAATTTTAACTAAAACCACCGGACGACTGTATTCAGATTCGGATGCTTCAATAATGCCGTCTTTAAGCCACTGATCAGTTTGGCTATCTAATATGAAGCATTCGGCGTATGAGAATCTACGTATTCGTTAGTGTATCGGCATGTCGTCTTTTAGAATTAATTCCATTTTAATATTGGTCTGTTTTGTGCTTATCCGATTATAGCTCTTTATTATGCTCAAAACTGTCTCCTTGGACTTTACGCTTACTTTTATATCAATGTCTGTTTGACTATCTTCGATATTAATTTACAATATGCAGCCGACGTCTGCATCTGCAGGTTCCATTTTTTTTCACGTTTACATCCGCATTACTGATTGATACATACGCTTGCTTGCAGAATTCCGAAACCGATTAGATACATATGTATATGTTGCATTCACTTAAATTTGGTTTGTTTATTTTGTATATCCTGAATCCATTGAAAAAGGGTAAGTCAGGTGGTTTTGTGCAAATGTCTCCGACCCCATATACATTCTTGATCAGCATCACTAGCCGAGTCGATCTAGTCCTGTCCGTCTGTCTGTCCGTCTGTATGAACGCGTCGATTTCGGAGACTACAGAAGCAAGAAAGCTGAACCATACGCACGCAGATCAAGTTTATTTCAAATCACCGATAACTCATCTCGTTATCTTACTCTTTTCTTCTCTTCGCCCCATATATGCAAAAATGTAAAAAACAAAAACGCAATTCAAATACTACGGACTTGGGCTTTGTGTTTGTACATAGACTTCAATGCTCTTGTTAAGCCCTGAAAAGATCATTAAGATCATACACTTAGTTTAGAAGATATTCACGAATGTGGTTTCTATTAGCGGGTGCCAAGCGCAGCAGCTAATCACAGCGTGCAATCTGCGTTTACATGTGTGTGAGTGTGTAGGTGTGATTCTGTGTATGCGTGTATGAATGCAAAAGGACTGAAATGCATGAATACACAGGGTTCACTGGACTGGGCTGGAGCCTTCTCACTTGTTTATATATCGATTAAGGTATTAAATTGGATTTGCTTCTGGTGTCGATAAGTGCTACATAATTGTTATTATTCATTTTAACTTATGAGCTGATGTTATTTTACACGTGTTGTTTGAGTCGCACTTTTCACTTTTATTTGGGCATTCCTCACTTATGTGTCCCTATTTGTTGCACTAAAAGCATTTCCTACCCATTTCTTTATTTACACATTCATTTGACATATGGTATCATCGATGCCGTCAATAACGTATTGAATAAAAACACAGTTTTCTTTCATTTGCAAAAATATCCTTGCAAGCTCTCATTTTTTTTATTTTTCTATCTACCATAATTTTATGTAATTGTGCACTATTTGTTGTTGATTTAAATTCGTTCAAATGCACTGTTTTTAATTTTTGCCAGCTTGAAAGATGCCGCTCATTCATAACAAAGATTTTTGCTAACGCTTTCAACGATTTTTTGACAACACGAATTTCTGTAGCTCGTTTCAAAACGTTATTTCTGCCATCTCTTCAAACTCTTTTACCCACACTTCGATCGATATTGAATCATCCCCACTAAATGATCACATTGAGTCCTCGATGTCAGGAAATTTTAAAGCGAACCTTGGAACTTCTAAGAATGAACAGCGGTTTTTGTTTCGGCCTTCACTTTTGTTGCTTTCAACACTCATGAACTCATTTTCGTCGTCGTTATTACCTTCCTTGTTTCTCGAGTCATTTTCGGCTTCGTCGTCTTTATCAGTGCCTGTGTTAAAATCAGCTTCATTCAAAAAATTATTTTTTCTCAAATTGCTAAATATTTGCATTTCTTAATCACTGCGATTATGCGGCACATGCAATACGTTGCAAACATTTGCAAGGTGACTGTTGGACAAATTGTCAGCAATGTAGTCAACTTTTTCAGAATACTTCTCATGGGTTTCGTTAAAACCAAAACCTTCAAACTCGCGTAATCGTTTTCTATTGTTTCAGTCTCCCAAAATATGTGATACTCTCTTTTCTTTCAGTTGATCCTCCAAAATATGTGTCTCTCTTTTCCTTCGGTTGAGCTTCCGAAATATGTTAATCTCTTTTTCTTCGCTGAGCCCCCAAAATATGTAGGTCTACTCCTTCTGTTTTCGTCTTGCATTTTTAGCATGTGTTGCTTCGCATGCTTTCGGAGTTCATCTCGATTATTATTAAATAATCGGATCATCTCGTGCTCTATTATTTCACGTAATTAAATGTAAGATTTAATTCGCGTGTTAATTCGTAATCGCTCAAATCCGTGTGTATAATTCACACAATTTTAAAGCAAGCGACACAAAACCTGGTATGTAGATTGCTGGTGACCTCACCAAAAGATTGCGACTTTGATATCCCGGTCACGCCCATTAGAACGCCCCCCGCCACCCCGCCTTCAAAAATCGGAAAAGGCTATGTCTCCCATAGTTTTTGAGCTAGAGTCATACAAGTTTAAAGGCAAATTAGTGGTCACCCCCTTTAAATTCGGGTACAAAAATAACCCACCCACGCACACCCCCACCCACTCCCGCCACCACAAATCGCGAAAATCTATATCTCCCACAGTTTGAAAGCTAGAGTCACCAAATTTTCAAGGTAACAAAAGCCACTCCACTTCCGTCCCCACAAATATCGAAAATCTGTATCCCACAATTTAAAAGCTAGACTTACCAAATTTGGCAGACAGTGTTTGGGTGACCTCATCTTAAGATCGAGCCAAAAAATGTTGAACACGCCTACCTCAGCCCCTACTAAATTTAAAAATTCTGTATTTTTCCAAAATAACAATATTAACTTCTATGTACTGTGAACGAGTATACGCAGTCGGTTACGTCCGACTGCAACATTCTTAATTGTTTTTTTTTTGTTTTAGGATTCTGGAGCACTTACCGTTTATTAATAATTCTTAGGAGTTATTATTTTGATATATAATAGTGCCATTAGGTGTTATCACTTAATATTCGGAATCCAAATTATGAAATGTGGATAAATCAAATCAAATGAAAGTGCGCACATACTCTTAGTGCGAACTTTAAAGCTAAATCCTTTGGGTATCCAAAGCTTAGATTGTGGCTTATTAAGCTTATTCTAGTACGACCAAAGCTTTCAGCTGAGCTTTAACACTTACGCAAGTATGGAGGTTCGCAAATTATAGGCTATTTTAAACTAATTTGATTTTCATAAAAAATAGATTTGTTTCAGACTTACGTACAATATAGTGAGATGCGGTGAAAGGCCTTCCAACGCTGCTGATATTGAGGTTGTCTGTTATATTGTGAGGGCTTATGTAAAGTTATTTTATTGGTTTCTTGTCTCCTATGGCAAACCGACGACGAGTTCCAAGCTCCGGTACACTGGTGGCAATAATTTTGCCCACCTCCAAAGCTTTATCGGCGTACATATACCTTTTTCGCACTTCCAAAATTGTTTCGTAGTTGGTTAAGTGCTGGATGCCTCCAGATTAGCTTCTGGCTACACCGAGTAAATTGGCTCAAATGGGTTGCCCGAACATTGTGGCTCTGATCTATTGGCTGGACAATCAGATCTTTTTTTACTTTCTGTGTATAATGCATCGCATTATTCAAAAAAAAAATGTGCTAACATGCTTTGAAAATTTAAATAACAAAATTTTTTGTTTTCTTCACAACTTGAGTTTGTACTCGGAGATACGATCAACAAAAGAGGTCTTATACTGTGATCCCTGGGCTTTTATACTCTTCCCTGCTCCCGGATGGCAATTGGAGATAATGAAGTTAGTGGTGATTTGAAAGCTCCATGTGGAGTCATTTGCAACCTTGCTCAATATCAAAGCTTAAGTCTGTTACAACGCAGGCGACATAATTGTCATAAACGATGTGAGGTGAAATTTTTTATTTGTTTGGCTGACCATTATAATGCGGTCCCTTTGTCGGATATAATTTGCAACGGAATACCAAACACAACGCTTTGTTCTTGAAGCCGTATTACGTCTTTCGTGGACGTGGTTTTTGGTGGAAATAGCCAACAAAATTGAGACAACACATGATGTACAGCAACTTATATGTTTTTAGTGCTCTCCTCTAATTTTGGTATATCAAATTCTTTGTCTATAATTTGTTTTGCTTCCTTGATTGAAAAATGATCACGTTCGTGTGCCTGTTTATTAATTTCTTTTTGCAAGCCTACAGGTACAACAATCAGTTCGTTTTCGTCAACTAATTTGTGCAATAAACCAGATTTAAGAAAATAGTTATGTATCGCTTTTTCGGATAAGATGTCTATTATTGCCTTTATATCGTTGTCACTCGATTGAACATATTTCAGCTTGCTGTGTATGATAGTGTCACTGATCATTATTACTGGATAACGGCTAAGTGCGTCTACATGGCGTGTACGTGTGTCGGCTCGGTGCTCGACGTCGTAATTAAATTCTTGCAATACTACTTTTAAATTTGCAACAGCCTCGTTTTCAGTTTTTGCTGGAATAATTATATTGTCTACTTAAGGTATGGCTACCTTGGCGTATTAAGTCTCTAAAAATAGCCTTTACATGACGTTGAAACACACTGGAAGTGGTCTCCAACAATAATTTTAACTAATACCGCCGGACGACTGTATTCAGATTCGGATGCTTCAATAATGCCGTCTTTAAGCCACTGATCAGTTTGGCTACCTAATATGAAACATTCGGAGTATCAGAATCTACGTATTCGTTAGTGTATCGTCATGTCGTCTTTTAGAAATAATCCCATTTTAATATTGGTCTGTTTTGTGCTTATCCGATTATAGCTCTTTATTATGCTCAAAACTGTCTCCTTGGATTTTACGCTTATTTTTATATCAATGTCTGTTTGACTATCTTCGATATTAATTTACAATATGCAGCCGACGTCTGCATCTGCAGGTTCCATTTTTTTCACGTTTACATCCGCATTACTGATTGATACATACGCTTGCTTGCAGAATTCTTCACCAAGTATCATTTCACCGCCTAAAAATTGCGAATCCTACTACTACTACTACAAAATTTGATTTGAATTGTTCACCGTCAATTATAAATTGTGTTCGAGCGAACCAACTGGTTTGACTTGGTTTTTCATTCCGAAACCGATTAGATACATATGTATATGTTGCATTCACTTAAATTTGGTTTGTTTATTTTGTATACCCTGAATCCATTGAAAAAGGGTAAATCAGGTGGTTTTGTGCAAATGTCTCCGACCCCATAGGGAATATACTTTCTTGATCAGCATCACTAGCCGAGTCGATCTAGTCCTGTCCGTCTGTCTGTCCGTCTGTATGAACGCGTCGATTTCGGAGACTACAGAAGCAAGAAAGCTGAACCATACGCACGCAGATCAAGTTTATTTCAAATCACCGATAACTCATCTCGTTATCTTACTCTTTTCTTCTCTTCGCCCCACATATGCAAAAATGTAAAAAACAAAAACGCAATTCAAATACTACGGACTTGGGCTTTGTGTTTGTACATAGACTTCAATGCTATTGTTAAGCCCTGAAAAGATCATTAAGATCATACACTTAGTTTAGAAGATATTCACGAATGTGGTTTCTATTAGCGGGTGCCAAGCACAGCAGCTATTCACAGCGTGCAATCTGCGTTTACATGTGTGTGAGTGTGTAGGTGTGATTCTGTGTATGCGTGTATGAATGCAAAAGGACTGAAATGCATGAACACACAGGGTTCACTGGACTGGGCTGGAGCCTTCTCACTTGTTTATATATCGATTAAGGTATTAAATTGGATTTGGTTCTGGTCACGATAAGTGCTACATAATTGTTATTATTTATTTTAACTTATGAGCTGATGTTATTTTACACGCGTTGTTGAATCGCACTTTTCACTTTTATTTGGGCATTCCTTACTTATGTGTCCCTATTTGTTGCACTAAAAGCATTTCATACCCATTTCTTTATTTACACAATCATTTGACATATGGTATCATCGATGCCGTCAATAACGTATTGAATAAAAACACAGTTTTCTTTCATTTGCAAAAAAAAATCCTTGCAAGCTCTCATTTTTTTATGTTTCTGTCTACCATATGTTATTATGTAATTGTGCACTATTTGTTGTTGATTTAAATTCGTTCAAAAGCACTGTTTTTAATTTTTGCCAGCTTGAAAGATGCCGCTCATTCATAACAAAGATTTTTGCTAACGCTTTCAACGATTTTTTGACAACACGAATTTCTGTAGCTCGTTTCAAAACGTTATTTCTGCCATCTCTTCAAACTCTTTTACCCACACTTCGATCGATATTGAATCATCCCCACTAAATGATCACATTGAGTCCTCGATGTCAGGAAATTTTAAAGCGAACCTTGGAACTTCTAAGAATGAACAGCGGTTTTTGTTTCGGCCTTCACTTTTGTTGCTATCAACACTCATGAACTCATTTTCGTCGTCGTTATTACCTTCCTTGTTTCTCGAGTCATTTTCGGCTTCGTCGTCTTCATCAGTGTCTGCGTTAAAATCAGCTTCATTCAATAAATTATTTTTTCTCAAATTGTTAAATATGTGCATTCTTAAATCACTGCGATTATGCGGCACATGCAATACGTTGCAAACATTTGCAAGGTGACTGTTGGACAAATTGTCAGCAATGTAGTCAACTTTTTCAGAATACTTCTCATGGGTTTCGTTAAAACCAAAACCTTCAAACTCGCGTAATCGTTTTCTATTGTTTCAGTCTCCCAAAATATGTGACACTCTCTTTTCTTTCAGTTGATCCTCCAAAATATGTGTCTCTCTTTTCCTTCGGTTGAGCTTCCGAAATATGTTAATCTGTATTTCTTCGCTGAGCCCCCAAAATATGTAGGTCTGGGGTTAGTTAATTAACAAGTCCCGGATAGTTTTATTATTATACTATTATATGGTTTATTGTTTGATATTATGTCAAAGTTTGGTTTGATATATGAATAAAGTTTTAACTTGAGATATGAGTCGTAAGTTTTGTCGTATTCCAAGCGCGTCGTTGCTGGGTCCGTCGTTCGTCGCTACTTGATATTAACTCTCCTTCTTCTCGTCGCGGCAATGCCACCTCGTCATCACTAGAGAAGGACTAGGTGTACGTCGTTACCAGATCACTCACGCAGCTATTAGAGAAGGGCTGGATGTACGTCGTTACCAGACCACTCCCACAACTTGTCCATCCTATGCTGCATTCGGTCCGAATGCGTCGTCATCTTCATCGTCGTTGTATGGTGCCCAAGGCTTCATATACGCAGCGCAGGTGCTTGCCGTAGGTGTCGTTGGGATTTGACTTGGTAACTTGTTAAGGACCGAGATATTTCGGTTTTAACTTAAGACCTCCAGCAAAGTGTGGTCTTTTAATGGTCACTAGGTCGCCAATGTTATACATCGATGCTATCTTACATCGTGAATTGTAGCTCTTTCTGTTTTCGTCTTGCATTTTTAGCATGTGTTGCTTCGCTTGCTTTCGGAGTTCATCTCGATTATTATTAAATAATTGGATCATGTCGTGCTCTATTATTTCACGTAATTAAATGTAAGATTTAATTCGCGTGTTAATTCGTAATCGCTAAAATCCGTGTGTATAATTCACACAATTTTAAAGCAAGCGACACAAAACTTGGTATGTAGATTGCTGGTGACCTCACCAAAAGATTGCGACTTTGATATCCCGGTCACGCCCATTAGAACGCCCCCCGCCACCCCGCCTTCAAAAATCGGAAAAGGCTATGTCTCCCACAGTTTTTGAGCTAGAGTCATACAAGTTTAAAGGCAAATTAGTGGTCACCCCCTTTAAATTCGGGTACAAAAATTTCCCACCCACGCACACCCCCACCCACTCCCGCTACTACAAATCGCGAAAATCTATATCTCCCACAGTTTGAAAGCTAGAGTCACCAAATTTTCAAGGTAACAAAAGCCACTCCACTTCCGTCCCCACAAATCTCGAAAATTTGTATCCCACAATTTAAAAGCTAGACTCACCAAATTTGGCAGACAGTGTTTGGGTGACCTCATCTTAAGATCGAGCCAAAAAATGTTGAACACGCCTACCTCAGCCCCTACTAAATTTAAAAATTCTGTATTTTTCCAAAATAACAATATTAACTTCTATGTACTGTGAACGAGTATACGCAGTCCGTTACGTCCGACTGCAACATTCTTACTTGTTTTTTTTTTTTGTTTTAGGATTCTGGAGCACTTACCGTTTATTAATAATTCTTAGGAGTTATTATTTTGATATATAATAGTGCCATTAGGTGTTATCACTTAATATTCGGAATCCAAATTATGAAATGTGGATAAATCAAATCAAATGAAAGTGCGCACATACTTTTAGTGCGAACTTTAAAGCTAAATCCTTTGGGTATCCAAAGCTTAGCTTGTGGCTTATTAAGCTTATTCTAGTACGACCAAAGCTTTCAGCTGAGCTTTAACACTTACGCAAGTATGGAGGTTCGCAAATTATAGGCTATTTTAAACTAATTTGATTTTCATAAAAAATAGATTTGTTTCAGACTTACGTACAATATAGTGAGATACGGTGAAAGGCCTTCCAACACCGCTGATATTGAGGTTGTCTGTTATATTGTGGGGGTTTATGTAAAGTTATTTTATTGGTTTCTTGTCTCCAATGGCAAACCGACGACGAGTTCCAAGCTCCGGTTTCGTAGTTGGTTAAGTGCTGGATGCCTCCAGATTAGCTTCTGGCTACACCGAGTAAATGGGCTCAAATGGGTTGCCCGAACATTGTGGCTCTGATCTATTGGCTGGACAATCAGATCTTTTTTTACTTTCTGTGTATAATGCATCGCATTATTCAAAAAAAAAATGTGCTAACGTGCTTTGAAAATTTAAATAACAAAATTTTTTGTTTTCTTCACAACTTGAGTTTGTACTCGGAGATACGATCAACAAAAGAGGTCTTATACTGTGATCCCTGTGCTTTTATACTCTTCCCTGCTCCCGGATGGCAATTGGAGATAATGAAGTTAGGGGTGATTTGAAAGCTCCATGTGGAGTCATTTGCAACCTTGCTCAATATCAAAGCTTAAGTCTGTTACAACGCAGGCGACATAATTGTCATAAACGATGTGAGGTGAAACTTTTTATTTGTTTGGCTGACCATTATAATGCGGTTCCTTTGTCGGATATAATTTGCAACGGAATACCAAACACAACGCTTTGTTCTTGAAGCCGTATTACGTCTTTCGTGGACGTGGTTTTTGGTGGAAATAGCCAACAAAATTTGGTAAAACTATCGATTATTGCAAATATGTGTTTATACTGTTTGTGGGTTGATTCTAACCGACATAGAAAATCGATGTAGTACGTCTGTTGAGGTTGCTCTTCTTTACTTAACGGATGCAGCTCTCCCTCTGTCTTGCCTTATTTTGTATTTGAGACAACACATGATGTACAGCAACTTATATGTTTTTAGTGCTCTCCTCTAATTTTGGTATATCAAATTCTTTGATTGAAAAATGATCACGTTCGTGTGCCTGTTTAATAATTTCTCTTTGCAAGCCTACAGGTACAACAATCAGTTCGTTTTCGTCAACTAATTTTTGCAATAAACCAGATTTAAGAAAATAGTTATGTATCGCTTTTTCGGATAAGATGTCTATTATTGCCTTTATATCGTTGTCACTCGATTAAACATATTTCAGCTTGCTGTGTATGATAGTGTCACTGATCATTATTACTGGATAACGGCTAAGTGCGTCTACATGGCGTGTACGTGAGTCGGCTCGGTGCTCGACGTCGTAATTAAATTCTTGCAATACTTCTATTAAATTTGCAACAGCCTCGTTTTCAGTTTTTGCTGGAATAATTATATCGTCTACTTAAGGTATAGCTACCTTAGCGTATTAAGTCTCTAAAAATAGCGTTTACATGACGTTGAAACACACTGGAAGTGGTCTCCAACAATAATTTTAACTAAAACCACCGGACGACTGTATTTAGATTCGGATGCTTCAATAATGCCGTCTTTAAGCCACTGATCAGTTTGGCTATCTAATATGAAGCATTCGGCGTATGAGAATCTACGTATTCGTTAGTGTATCGGCATGTCGTCTTTTAGAATTAATCCCATTTTAATAATGGTCTGTTTTGTGCTTATCCGATTATAGCTCTTTATTATGCTCAAAACTGTCTCCTTGGCTTTTACGCTTACTTTTATATCAATGTCTGTTTGACTATCTTCGATATTAATTTACAATATGCAGCCGACGTCTGCATCTGCAGGTTCCAATTTTTTTCACGTTTACATCCGCATTACTGATTGATACATACGCTTGCTTGCAGAATTCTTCACCAAGTATCATTTCACCGGCTAAAAATTGCGAATCCTACTACTACTACTACAAAATTTGATTTGAATTGTTCACCGTCAATTATAAATTGTGTTCGAGCGAACCAACTGGTTTGACTTGGTTTTTCATTCCGAAACCGATTAGATACATATGTATATGTTGCATTCAGTTATATTTGGTTTGTTTATTTTGTATACCCTGAATCCATTGAAAAAGGGTAAGTCAGGTGGTTTTGTGGAAATGTATGTAACAGGCAGAAGGAGGCGTCTCCGACCCCATAGGGAATATACATTCTTGATCAGCATCACTAGCCGAGTCGATCTAGTCCTGTCCGTCGGTCTGTCCGTCTGTATGAATGCGTCGATTTCGGAGACTACAGAAGCAAGAAAGCTGAACCATACGCACGCAGATCAAGTTTATTTCAAATCACCGATAACTCATCTCGTTATCTTACTCTTCTCTTCTCTTCGCCCCATTTATGCAAAAATGTAAAAAACAAAAACGCAATTCAAATACTACGGACTTGGGCTTTGTGTTTGTACATAGACTTCAATGCTCTTGTTAAGCCCTGAAAAGATCATTAAGATCATACGCTTAGCTTAGAAGATATTCACGAATGTGGTTTCTATTAGCGGGTGCCAAGCGAAGCAGCTATTCACAGCGTGCAATCTGCGTTTACATGTGTGTGAGTGTGTAGGTGTGATTCTGTGTATGTGTGTATGAATGCAAAAGGACTGAAATGCATGAATACACAGGGTTCACTGGACTGGGCTGGAGCCTTCTCACTTGTTTATATATCGATTAAGGTATTAAATTGGATTTGCTTCTGGTGTCGATAAGTGCTACATAATTGTTATTATTCATTTTAACTTATGAGCTGATGTTATTTTACACGTGTTGTTTGAATCGCACTTTTCACTTTTATTTGGGCATTCCTTACTTATGTGTCCCTATTTGTTGCACTAAAAGCATTTCATACCCATTTCTTTATTTACACAATCATTTGACATATGGTATCATCGATGCCGTCAATAACGTATTGAATAAAAACACAGTTTTCTTTCATTTGCAAAAAAAAATCCTTGCAAGCTCTCATTTTTTTTATTTTTCTGTCTACCATAATTTTATGTAATTGTGCACTATTTGTTGTTGCCGCTTATTCATAACAAAGATTTTTGCTAACGCTTTCAACGATTTTTTGACAACACGAATTTCTGTAGCTCGTTTCAAAACGTTATTTCTGCCTTCTCTTCAAACTCTTTTACCCACACTTCGATCGATATTGAATCATCCCCACTAAATGATCACATTGAGTCCTCGATGTCAGGAAATTTTAAAGCGAACCTTGGAACTTCTAAGAATGAACAGCGGTTTTTGTTTCGGCCTTCACTTTATGTTAATCTCTATTTCTTCGCTGAGCCCCCAAAATATGTAGGTCTGGGGTTAGTTAATTAACAAGTCCCGGATAGTTTTATTATTATACTATTATATGGTTTATTGTTTGATATTATGTCAAAGTTTGGTTTGATATATGAATAAAGTTTTAACTTGAGATATGAGTCGTAAGTTTTGTCGTATTCCAAGCGCGTCGTTGCTGGGTCCGTCGTTCGTCGCTACTTGATATTAACTCTCCTTCTTCTCGTCGCGGCAATGCCACCTCGTCATCACTAGAGAAGGACTAGGTGTACGTCGTTACCAGATCACTCACGCAGCTATTAGAGAAGGGCTGGATGTACGTCGTTACCAGACCACTCCCACAACTTGTCCATCCTATACTGCATTCGGCCCGAATGCGTCGTCATCTTCATCGTCGTTGTATGGTGCCCAAGGCTTCATATACGCAGCGCAGGTGCTTGCCGTAGGTGTCGTTGGGATTTGACTTGGTAACTTGTTAAGGACCGAGATATTTCGGCTTTAACTTAAGACCTCCAGCAAAGTGTGGTCTTTTAATGGTCACTAGGTCGCCAATGTTATACATCGATGCTATCTTACATCGTGAATTGTAGCGCTTTCTGTTTTCGTCTTGCATTTTTAGCATGTGTTGCTTCGCTTGCTTTCGGAGTTCATCTCGATTATTATTAAATAATTGGATCATCTCGTGCTCTATTATTTCACGTAATTAAATGAAAGATTTAATTCGCGTGTTAATTCGTAATCGCTAAAATCCGTGTGTATAATTCACACAATTTTAAAGCAAGCGACACAAAACTTGGTATGTAGATTGCTGGTGACCTCACCAAAAGATTGCGACTTTGATATCCCGGTCACGCCCATTAGAACGCCCCCAGCCACCCCGCCTTCAAAAATCGGAAATGGCTATATCTCCCATAGTTTTTGAGCTAGAGTCATACAATTTTAAAGGCAAATTAGTGGTCACCCCCTTTAAATTCGGGTACAAAAATTTCCCACCCACGCACACCCCCGCCCACTCCCGCTACTACAAATCGCGAAAATCTATATCTCCCACAGTTTGAAAGCTAGAGTCACCAAATTTTCAAGGTAACAAAAGCCACTCCCCTTCCGGCCCCACAACTATCGAAAATCTGTATCCCACAATTCAAAAGCTAGACTCACCAAATTTGGCAGACAGTGTTTGGGTGACCTCCTCTTAAGATCGAGCCAAAAAATACTAAATTTAAAAATTCTGTATTTTTCCAAAATAATAATAACTTCTATGTACTGTGAACGAGTATACGCAGTCGGTTACGTCCGACTGCAACATTCTTACTTGTTTTTTTTTTGTTTTAGGATTCTGGAGCACTTACCGTTTATTAATAATTCTTAGGAGTTATTATTTTGATATATAATAGTGCCATTAGGTGTTGTCACTTAATATTCGAAATCCAAATTATGAAATGTGGATAAATCAAATCAAATGAAAGTGCGCACATACTCTTAGTGCGAACTTTAAAGCTAAATCCTTTGGGTATCCAAAGCTTAGATTGTGGCTTATTAAGCTTATTCTAGTACGGCCAAAGCTTTCAGCTGAGCTTTAACACTTACGCAAGTGTGGAGGTTCGCAAATTATTGGCTATTTTAAACAAATTTGATTTTCATAAAAAATTAGATTTGTTTGAGACTTACGTTCAATATAGTGAGATGCGGTGAAAGGCCTTCCAACGCTGCTGATATTGAGGTTGTCTGTTATATTGTGAGGGCTTATGTAAAGTTATTTTATTGGTTTCTTGTCTCCTATGGCAAACCGACGACGAGTTCCAAGCTCCGGTACACTGGTGGCAATAATTTTGCCCACCTCCAAAGTTTTATCGGCGTACATATACCTTTTTCGCACTTCCATAATTGTTTCGTAGTTGGTTAAGTACTGGATGCCTCCAGATTAGCTTCTGGCTACACCGAGTAAATGGGCTCAAATGGGTTGCCCGAACATTGTGGCTCTGATCTATTGGCTGGACAATCAGATCTATTTTTACTTTCTGTGTATAATGCATCGCATTATTCGAAGAAAATAATGTGCTAACGTGCTTTGAAAATTTAAATAACAAAAATTTTTGTTTTTTTCACAACTTGAGTTTGTACTCGGAGATACGATCAACAAAAGATGAAGTAGATGATGATGAAGTTAGGGGTGATTTGAAAGCTCCATGTGGAGCTTGCAACCTTGTTCAATATCAAAGCTTAAGTCTGTTACAACGCAGGCGACATAATTGTCATAAACGATGTGAGGTGAAATTTTTATTTGTTTGGCTGACCATTATAATGCGGTCCTTTGTCGGATATAATTTGTAACGGAATACCAAACACAACCTTTGTTCTTGAAGCCGCATACGTCTTTCGTGGACGTTGTTTTGTGGAAATAGCCAACAAAATTGAGACAAACATGACGTACAGCAACTTATATGTTTTTAGTGCTCTCCTCTAATTTTGGTATATCAAATTCTTTGTCTATAATTTGTTTTGCTTCCTTGATTGAGAAAATGATCACGTTCTTGTGCCTGTTTAATAATTTCTTTTTGCAAGCCTACAGGTACAACAATTTGTTCAAAGATTGCGACTTTGATATCCCGGTCACGCCCAGTAGAACGCCCCCCGCCACCCCGCCTTCAAAAATCGGAAAAGGCTATATCTCCCATAGTTTTTGAGCTAGAGTCATACAAGTTTAAAGGCAAATTAGTGGTCACCCCTTTAAATTCGGGTACAAAAATTTCCCACCCACGCACACCCCCACCCCTCCCGCCACCACAAATCGCGAAAATCTATATCTCCCACAGTTTGAAAGCTAGAGTCACCAAATTTTCAAGGTAACAAAAGCCACTCCACTTCCGTCCCCACAAATATCGAAAATCTGTATCCCACAATTTAAAAGCTAGACTCACCAAATTTGGCAGACAGTGTTTGGGTGACCTCATCTTAAGATCGAGCCAAAAAATGTTGAACACGCCTACCTCAGCCCTACTAAATTTAAAAATTCTGTATTTTTCCAAAATAACAATATTAACTTCTATGTACTGTGAACGAGTATACGCAGTCGGTTACGTCCGACTGCAACATTCTTACTTGTTTTTTTTTTGTTTTAGGATTCTGGAGCACTTACCGTTTATTAATAATTCTTAGGAGTTATTATTTTGATATATAATAGTGCCATTAGGTGTTATCACTTAATATTCGAATCCAAATTATGATAAATCAAATCGAATGAAAGTGCGCACATAACAAATGGGTACTCTAGTGCGAACTTTAAAGCTAAATCCTTTGGGTATCCAAAGCTTAGATTGTGGCTTATTAAGCTTATTCTAGTACGGCCAAAGCTTTCAGCTGAGCTTTAACACTTACGCAAGTATGGAGGTTCGCAAATTATAGGCTATTTTAAACAAATTTGATTTTCATAAAAAATTAGATTTGTTTGAGACTTACGTACAATATAGTGAGATGCGGTGAAAGGCCTTCCAACGCTGCTGATATTGAGGTTGTCTGTTATATTGTGAGGGCTTATGTAAAGTTATTTTATTGGTTTCTTGTCTCCTATGGCAAACCGACGACGAGTTCCAAGCTCCGGTACACTGGTGGCAATAATTTTGCCCACCTCCAAAGTTTTATCGGCGTACATATACCTTTTTCGCACTTCCAAAATTGTTTCGTAGTTGGTTAAGTGCTGGATGCCTCCAGATTAGCTTCTGGCTACACCGAGTAAATTGGCTCAAATGGGTTGCCCGAACATTGTGGCTCTGATCTATTGGCTGGACAATCAGATCTTTTTTTACTTTCTGTGTATAATGCATCGCATTATTCAAAAAAAAAATGTGCTAACGTGCTTTGAAAATTTAAATACAAAATTTTTGTTTTTTCACAACTTGAGTTTGTACTCGGAGATACGATCAACAACAAAGAGGTCTTATACTGTGATCCCTGTGCTTTTATACTCTTCCCTGCTCCCGGATGGCAATTGGAGATAATGAAGTTAGGGGTGATTTGAAAGCTCCATGTGGACTCATTTGCAACCTTGCTCAATATCAAAGCTTAAGTCTGTTACAACGCAGGCGACATAATTGTCATAAACGATGTGAGGTGAAACTTTTTATTTGTTTGGCTGACCATTATAATGCGGTTCCTTTGTCGGATATAATTTGCAACGGAATACCAAACACAACGCTTTTTTCTTGAAGCCGTATTACGTCTTTCGTGGACGTGGTTTTTGGTGGAAATAGCCAACAAAATTTGGTAAAACTATCGATTATTGCAAATATGTATTTATACTGTTTGTGGGTTGATTCTAACCGACATAGAAAATCGATGTAGTACGTCTGTTGAGGTTTTACTTAACGGATGCAGCTCTCCTTCTGTCTTGCCTTGCTTTGTATTTGAGACAACACATGATGTACAGCAACTTATATGTTTTTAGTGCTCTCCTCTAATTTTGGTATATCAAATTCTTTGTCTATAATTTGTTTTGCCTCCTTGGTTGAAAAATGATCACGTTCGTGTGCCTGTTTAATAATTTCTTTTTGCAAGCCTACAGGTACAACAATCAGTTCGTTTTCGTCAACTAATTTGTGCAATAAACCAGATTTAAGAAAATAGTTATGTATCGCTTTTTCGGATAAGATGTCTATTATTGCCTTTATATCGTTGTCACTCGATTGAACATATTTCAGCTTGCTGTGTATGATAGTGTCACTGATCATTATTACTGGATAACGGCTAAGTGCGTCTACATGGCGTGTACGTGTGTCGGCTCGGTGCTCGACGTCGTAATTAAATTCTTGCAATACTTCTTTTAAATTTGCAACAGCCTCGTTTTCAGTTTTTGCTGGAATAATTATATCGTCTACTTAAGGTATGGCTACCTTAGCGTATTAAGTCTCTAAAAATAGCCTTTACATGACGTTGAAACACACTGGAAGTGGTCTCCAACAATAATTTTAACTAAAACCACCGGACGACTGTATTCAGATTCGGATGCTTCAATAATGCCGTCTTTAAGCCACTGATCAGTTTGGCTACCTAATATGAAGCATTCGGCGTATGAGAATCTACGTATTCGTTAGTGTATCGGCATGTCGTCTTTTAGAATTAATCCCATTTTAATATTGGTCTGTTTTGTGCTTATCCGATTATAGCTCTTTATTATGCTCAAAACTGTCTCCTTGGATTTTACGCTTACTTTTATATCAATGTCTGTTTGACTATATCTTCGATATTATTTTACAATATGCAGCCGACGTCTGCATCTGCAGGTTCCAATTTTTTTCACGTTTACATCCGCATTACTGATTGATACATACGCTTGCTTGCAGAATTCTTCACCAAGTATCATTTCACCGCCTAAAAATTGCGAATCCTACTACTACTACTACAAAATTTGATTTGAATTGTTCACCGTCAATTATAAATTGTGTTCGAGCGAACCAACTGGTTTGACTTGGTTTTTCATTCCGAAACCGATTAGATACATATGTATATGTTGCATTCACTTAAATTTGGTTTGTTTATTTTGTATACCCTGAATCCATTGAAAAAGGGTAAATCAGGTGGTTTTGTGCAAATGTATGTACGCAGAAGGAGGTCTCCGACCCCATAGGGAATATACATTCTTGATCAGCATCACTAGCCGAGTCGATCTAGTCCTGTCCGTCTGTCTGTCCGTCTGTATGAACGCGTCGATTTCGGAGACTACAGAAGCAAGAAAGCTGAACCATACGCACGCAGATCAAGTTTATTTCAAATCACCGATAACTCATCTCGTTATCTTACTCTTTTCTTCTCTTCGCCCCATATATGCAAAAATGTAAAAAACAAAAACGCAATTCAAATACTGGACTTGGGCTTTGTGTTTGTACATAGACTTCGTGTTTGTACATAGACTTCAATCTCTTGTTAAGCCCTGAAAAGATCATTAAGATCATACGCTTAGCTTAGAAGATATTCACGAATGTGGTTTCTATTAGCGGGTGCCAAGCGCAGCAGCTATTCACAGCGTGCAATCTGCGTTTACATGTGTGTGAGTGTGTAGGTGTGATTCTGTGTATGTGTGTATGAATGCAAAAGGACTGAAATGCATGAATACACAGGGTTCACTGGACTGGGCTGGAGCCTTCTCACTTGTTTATATATCGATTAAGGTATTAAATTGGATTTGCTTCTGGTGTCGATAAGTGCTACATAATTGTTATTATTCATTTTAACTTATGAGCTGATGTTATTTTACACGTGTTGTTTGAATCGCACTTTTCACTTTTATTTGGGCATTCCTTACTTATGTGTCCCTATTTGTTGCACTAAAAGCATTTCATACCCATTTCTTTATTTACACAATCATTTGACATATGGTATCATCGATGCCGTCAATAACGTATTGAATAAAAACACAGTTTTCTTTCATTTGCAAAAAAAATCCTTGCAAGCTCTCATTTTTTTATTTTTCTGTCTACCATAATTTTATGTAATTGTGCACTATTTGTTGTTGATTTAAATTCGTTCAAAAGCACTGTTTTTAATTTTTGCCAGCTTGAAAGATGCCGCTCATTCATAACAAAGATTTTTGCTAACGCTTTCAACGATTTTTTGACAACACGAATTTCTGTAGCTCGTTTCAAAACGTTATTTCTGCCATCTCTTCAAACTCTTTTACCCACACTTCGATCGATATTGAATCATCCCCACTAAATGATCACATTGAGTCCTCGATGTCAGGAAATTTTAAAGCGAACCTTGGAACTTCTAAGAATGAACAGCGGTTTTTGTTTCGGCCTTCACTTTTGTTGCTATCAACACTCATGAACTCATTTTCGTCGTCGTTATTACCTTCCTTGTTTCTCCAGTCATTTTCGGCTTCGTCGTCTTCATCAGTGTCTGCGTTAAAATCAGCTTCATTCAATAAATTATTTTTTCTCAAATTGTTAAATATGTGCATTCTTAAATCACTGCGATTATGCGGCACATGCAATACGTTGCAAACATTTGCAAGGTGACTGTTGGACAAATTGTCAGCAATGTAGTCAACTTTTTCAGAATACTTCTCATGGGTTTCGTTAAAACCAAAACCTTCAAACTCGCGTAATCGTTTTCTATTGTTTCAGTCTCCCAAAATATGTGACACTCTCTTTTCTTTCAGTTGATCCTCCAAAATATGTGTCTCTCTTTTCCTTCGGTTGAGCTTCCGAAATATGTTAATCTCTATTTCTTCGCTGAGCCCCCAAAATATGTAGGTCTGGGGTTAGTTAATTAACAAGTCCCGGATAGTTTTATTATTATACTATTATATGGTTTATTCTTTGATATTATGTCAAAGTTTGGTTTGATATATGAATAAAGTTTTAACTTGAGATATGAGTCGTAAGTTTTGTCGTATTCCAAGCGCGTCGTTGCTGGGTCCGTCGTTCGTCGCTACTTGATATTAACTCTCCTTCTTCTCGTCGCGGCAATGCCACCTCGTCATCACTAGAGAAGGACTAGGTGTACGTCGTTACCAGATCACTCACGCAGTTATTAGAGAAGGGCTGGATGTACGTCGTTACCAGACCACTCCCACAACTTGGCCATCCTATACTGCATTCGGCCCGAATGCGTCGTCATCTTCATCGTCGTTGTATGGTGCCCAAGGCTTCATATACGCAGCGCAGGTGCTTGCCGTAGGTGTCGTTGGGATTTGACTTGGTAACTTGTTAAGGACCGAGATATTTCGGCTTTAACTTAAGACCTCCAGCAAAGTGTGGTCTTTTAATGGTCACTAGGTCGCCAATGTTATACATCGATGCTATCTTACATCGTGAATTGTAGCTCTTTCTGTTTTCGTCTTGCATTTTTAGCATGTGTTGCTTCGCTTGCTTTCGGAGTTCATCTCGATTATTATTAAATAATTGGATCATGTCGTGCTCTATTATTTCACGTAATTAAATGTAAGATTTAATTCGCGTGTTAATTCGTAATCGCTAAAATCCGTGTGTATAATTCACACAATTTTAAAGCAAGCGACAAAAAACTTGGTATGTAGATTGCTGGTGACCTCACCAAAAGATTGCGACTTTGATATCCCGGTCACGCCCAGTAGAACGCCCCCCGCCACCCCGCCTTCAAAAATCGGAAAAGGCTATATCTCCCATAGTTTTTGAGCTAGAGTCATACAAGTTTAAAGGCAAATTAGTGGTCACCCCCTTTAAATTCGGGTACAAAAATTTCCCACCCACGCACACCCCCACCCTCTCCCGCCACCACAAATCGCGAAAATCTATATCTCCCACAGTTTGAAAGCTAGAGTCACCAAATTTTCAAGGTAACAAAAGCCACTCCACTTCCGTCCCCACAAATATCGAAAATCTGTATCCCACAATTTAAAAGCTAGACTCACCAAATTTGGCAGACAGTGTTTGGGTGACCTCATCTTAAGATCGAGCCAAAAAATGTTGAACACGCCTACCTCAGCCCCTACTAAATTTAAAAATTCTGTATTTTTCCAAAATAACAATATTAACTTCTATGTACTGTGAACGAGTATACGCAGTCGGTTACGTCCGACTGCAACATTCTTACTTGTTTTTTTTTTGTTTTAGGATTCTGGAGCACTTACCGTTTATTAATAATTCTTAGGAGTTATTATTTTGATATATAATAGTGCCATTAGGTGTTATCACTTAATATTCGGAATCCAAATTATGAAATGTGGATAAATCAAATCAAATGAAAGTGCGCACATACTCTTAGTGCGAACTTTAAAGCTAAATCCTTTGGGTATCCAAAGCTTAGATTGTGGCTTATTAAGCTTATTCTAGTACGGCCAAAGCTTTCAGCTGAGCTTTAACACTTACGCAAGTATGGAGGTTCGCAAATTATAGGCTATTTTAAACTAATTTGATTTTCATAAAAAATTAGATTTGTTTGAGACTTACGTACAATATAGTGAGATGCGGTGAAAGGCCTTCCAACGCTGCTGATATTGAGGTTGTCTGTTATATTGTGAGGGCTTATGTAAAGTTATTTTATTGGTTTCTTGTCTCCTATGGCAAACCGACGACGAGTTCCAAGCTCCGGTACACTGGTGGCAATAATTTTGCCCACCACCAAAGTTTTATCGGCGTACATATACCTTTTTCGCACTTCCAAAATTGTTTCGTAGTTGGTTAAGTGCTGGATGCCTCCAGATTAGCTTCTGGCTACACCGAGTAAATTGGCTCAAATGGGTTGCCCGAACATTGTGGCTCTGATCTATTGGCTGGACAATCAGATCTTTTTTTACTTTCTGTGTATAATGCATCGCATTATTCAAAAAAAAAATGTGCTAACGTGCTTTGAAAATTTAAATAACACAACTTGAGTTTGTACTCGGAGATACGATCAACAAAAGAGGTCTTATACTGTGATCCCTGTGCTTTTATACTCTTCCCTGCTCCCGGATGGCAATTGGAGATAATGAAGTTAGGGGTGATTTGAAAGCTCCATGTGGACTCATTTGCAACCTTGCTCAATATCAAAGTTTAAGTCTGTTACAACACAGGCGACATAATTGTCATAAACGATGTGAGGTGAAACTTTTTATTTGTTTGGCTGACCATTATAATGCGGTTCCTTTGTCGGATATAATTTGCAACGGAATACCAAACACAACGCTTTTTTCTTGAAGCCGTATTACGTCTTTCGTGGACGTGGTTTTTGGTGGAAATAGCCAACAAAATTTGGTAAAACTATCGATTATTGCAAATATGTATTTATACTGTTTGTGGGTTGATTCTAACCGACATAGAAAATCGATGTAGTACGTCTGTTGAGGTTTTACTTAACGGATGCAGCTCTCCTTCTGTCTTGCCTTGTTTTGTATTTGAGACAACACATGATGTACAGCAACTTATATGTTTTTAGTGCTCTCCTCTAATTTTGGTATATCAAATTCTTTGTCTATAATTTGTTTTGCCTCCTTGGTTGAAAAATGATCACGTTCTTGTGCCTGTTTAATAATTTCTTTTTGCAAGCCTACAGGTACAACAATCAGTTCGTTTTCGTCAACTAATTTTTGCAATAAACCAGATTTAAGAAAATAGTTATGTATCGCTTTTTCGGATAAGATGTCTATTATTGCCTTTATATCATTGTCACTCGATTGAACATATTTCAGCTTGCTGTGTATGATAGTGTCACTGATCATTATTACTGGATAACGGCTAAGTGCGTCTACATGGCGTGTACGTGAGTCGGCTCGGTGCTCGACGTCGTAATTAAATTCTTGCAATACTTCTATTAAATTTGCAACAGCCTCGTTTTCAGTTTTTGCTGGAATAATTATATAGTCTATGGCTACCATAGCGTATTAAGTCTCTAAAAATAGCATTTACATGACGTTGAAACACACTGGAAGTGGTCTCCAACAATAATTTTAACTAAAACCACCGGACGACTGTATTTAGATTCGGATGCTTCAATAATGCCGTCTTTAAGCCACTGATCAGTTTGGCTATCTAATATGAAAATTCGGCGTATGAGAATCTACGTATTCGTTAGTGTATCGGCATGTCGTCTTTTAGAATTAATCCCATTTTAATAATGGTCTGTTTTGTGCTTATCCGATTATAGCTCTTTATTATGCTCAAAACTGTCTCCTTGGCTTTTACGCTTACTTTTATATCAATGTCTGTTTGACTATCTTCGATATTATTTTACAATATGCAGCCGACGTCTGCATCTGCAGGTTCCAATTTTTTTCACGTTTACATCCGCATTACTGATTGATACATACGCTTGCTTGCAGAATTCTTCACCAAGTATCATTTCACCGGCTAAAAATTGCGAATCCTACTACTACTACTACAAAATTTGATTTGAATTGTTCACCGTCAATTATAAATTGTGTTCGAGCGAACCAACTGGTTTGACTTGGTTTTTCATTCCGAAACCGATTAGATACATATGTATATGTTGCATTCAGTTATATTTGGTTTGTTTATTTTGTATACCCTGAATCCATTGAAAAAGGGTAAGTCAGGTGGTTTTGTGGAAATGTATGTAACAGGCAGAAGGAGGCGTCTCCGACCCCATAGGGAATATACATTCTTGATCAGCATCACTAGCCGAGTCGATCTAGTCCTGTCCGTCGGTCTGTCCGTCTGTATGAATGCGTCGATTTCGGAGACTACAGAAGCAAGAAAGCTGAACCATACGCACGCAGATCAAGTTTATTTCAAATCACCGATAACTCATCTCGTTATCTTACTCTTCTCTTCTCTTCGCCCCATATATGCAAAAATGTAAAAAAAAAACGCAATTCAAATTCTACGGACTTGGGCTTTGTGTTTGTACATAGACTTCAATGCTCTTGTTAAGCCCTGAAAAGATCATTAAGATCATACGCTTAGCTTAGAAGATATTCACGAATGTGGTTTCTATTAGCGGGTGCCAAGCGAAGCAGCTATTCACAGCGTGCAATCTGCGTTTACATGTGTGTGAGTGTGTACGTGTAATTCCGTGTATGTGTGTATGAATGCAAAAGGACTGAAATGCATGAATACACTGGGTTCACTGGACTGGGCTGGAGCCTTCTCACTTGTTTATATATCGATTAAGGTATTAAATTGGATTTGCTTCTGGTGTCGATAAGTGCTACATAATTGTTATTATTCATTTTAACTTATGAGCTGATGTTATTTTACACGTGTTGTTTGAATCGCACTTTTCACTTTTATTTGGGCATTCCTTACTTATGTGTCCCTATTTGTTGCACTAAAAGTATTTCATACCCATTTCTTTATTTACACAATCATTTGACATATGGTATCATCGATGCCGTCAATAACGTATTGAATAAAAACACAGTTTTCTTTCATTTGCAAAAAAAAATCCTTGCAAGCTCTCTTTTTTTTATTTTTCTGTCTACCATAATTTTATGTAATTGTGCACTATTTGTTGTTGCCGCTTATTCATAACAAAGATTTTTGCTAACGCTTTCAACGATTTTTTGACAACACGAATTTCTGTAGCTCGTTTCAAAACGTTATTTCTGCCTTCTCTTCAAACTCTTTTACCCACACTTCGATCGATATTGAATCATCCCCACTAAATGATCACATTGAGTCCTCGATGTCAGGAAATTTTAAAGCGAATCTTGGAACTTCTAAGAATGAACAGCGGTTTTTGTTTCGGCCTTCACTTTTGTTGCTATCAACACTCATGAACTCATTTTCGTCGTCGTTATTACCTTCCTTGTTTCTCGAGTCATTTTCGGCTTCGTCGTCTTCATCAGTGTCTGCGTTAAAATCAGCTTCATTCAATAAATTATTTTTTCTCAAATTGTTAAATATGTGCATTCTTAAATCACTGCGATTATGCGGCACATGCAATACGTTGCAAACATTTGCAAGGTGACTGTTGGACAAATTGCGAGCAATGTAGTCAACTTTTTCAGAATACTTCTCATGGGTTTCGTTAAAACCAAAACCTTCAAACTCGCGTAATCGTTTTCTATTGTTTCAGTCTCCCAAAATATGTGACACTCTCTTTTCTTTCAGTTGATCCTCCAAAATATGTGTCTCTCTTTTCCTTCGGTTGAGCTTCCGAAATATGTTAATCTCTATTTCTTCGCTGAGCCCCCAAAATATGTAGGTCTGGGGTTAGTTAATTAACAAGTCCCGGATAGTTTTATTATTATACTATTATATGGTTTATTGTTTGATATTATGTCAAAGTTTGGTTTGATATATGAATAAAGTTTTAACTTGAGATATGAGTCGTAAGTTTTGTCGTATTCCAAGCGCGTCGTTGCTGGGTCCGTCGTTCGTCGCTACTTGATATTAACTCTCCTTCTTCTCGTCGCGGCAATGCCACCTCGTCATCACTAGAGAAGGACTAGGTGTACGTCGTTACCAGATCACTCACGCAGTTATTAGAGAAGGGCTGGATGTACGTCGTTACCAGACCACTCCCACAACTTGGCCATCCTATACTGCATTCGGCCCGAATGCGTCGTCATCTTCATCGTCGTTGTATGGTGCCCAAGGCTTCATATACGCAGCGCAGGTGCTTGCCGTAGGTGTCGTTGGGATTTGACTTGGTAACTTGTTAAGGACCGAGATATTTCGGTTTTAACTTAAGACCTCCAGCAAAGTGTGGTCTTTTAATGGTCACTAGGTCGCCAATGTTATACATCGATGCTATCTTACATCGTGAATTGTAGCTCTTTCTGTTTTCGTCTTGCATTTTTAGCATGTGTTGCTTCGCTTGCTTTCGGAGTTCATCTCGATTATTATTAAATAATTGGATCATGTCGTGCTCTATTATTTCACGTAATTAAATGTAAGATTTAATTCGCGTGTTAATTCGTAATCGCTAAAATCCGTGTGTATAATTTACACAATTTTAAAGCAAGCGACACAAACCTTGGTATGTAGATTGCTGGTGACCTCACCAAAAGATTGCGACTTTGATATCCGGGTCAGGCCCAGTAGAACGCCCCCAACCACCCCGCCTTCAAAAATCGGAAATGGCTATATCTCCCATAGTTTTTGAGCTAGAGTCATACAATTTTAAAGGCAAATTAGTGGTCACCCCCTTTAAATTCGGGTACAAAAATTTCCCACCTACGCACACCCCCGCCCACTCCCGCCACCACAAATCGCGAAAATCTATATCTCCCACAGTTAAAAAGCTAGAGTCACCAAATTTTCAAGGTAACAAAAGCCACTCCACTTCCGTCCCCACAAATATCGAAAATCTGTATCCCACAATTTAAAAGCTAGACTCACCAAATTTGGCAGACAGTGTTTGGGTGACCTCCTCTTAAGATCGAGCCAAAAAATGTTGAACACGCCTACCTCAGCCCCTACTAAATTTAAAAATTCTGTATTTTTCCAAAATAAAAATAATAACTTCTATGTATTGTGGACGAGTATACGCAGTCGGTTACGTCCGACTGCAACATTCTTACTTGTTTTTTTTTTGTTTTAGGATTCTGGAGCACTTACCGTTTATTAATAATTCTTAGGAGTTATTATTTTGATATATAATAGTGCCATTAGGTGTTATCACTTAATATTCGGAATCCAAATTATGAAATGTGGTTAAATCAAATCAAATGAAAGTGCGCACATACTTTAGTGCGAACTTTAAAGCTAAATCCTTTGGGTATCCAAAGCTTAGCTTGTGGCTTATTAAGCTTATTCTAGTACAGTCAAAGCTTTCAACTGAGCTTTAACACTTACGCAAGTGTGGAGGTTCGCAAATTATTGGCTATTTTAAACAAATTTGATTTTCATTAAAAATTAGATTTGTTTGAGACTTACGTACAATATAGTGAGATGCGGTGAAAGGCCTTCCAACGCTGCTGATATTGAGGTTGTTTGTTATATTGTGAGGGCTTATGTAAAGTTATTGTATTGGTTTCTTGTCTCCTATGGCAAACCGACGACGAGTTCCAAGCTCTGGTACACTGGTGGCAATAATTTTGCCCACCTCCAAAGTTTTATCCGCGTACATATACCTTTTTCGCACTTCCAAAATTGTTTCGTAGTTGGTTAAGTGCTGGATGCCTCCAGATTAGCTTCTGGCTACACCGAGTAAATGGGCTCAAATGGGTTGCCCGAACATTGTAGCTCTGATCTATTGGCTGGACAATCAGATCTTTTTTTACTTTCTGTGTATAATGCATCGCATTATTCGAAGAAAAAAATGTGCTAACGTGCTTTGAAAATTTAAATAACAAAAATTTTTGTTTTTTCACAACTTGAGTTTATACTCGGAGATACGATCAACAAAAGAGGTCTTATACTGTGATCCCTGTGCTTTTATACTCTTCCCTGCTCCCGGATGGTAATTGGAGATAATGAAGTTAGGGGTGATTTGAAAGCTCCATGTGGACTCATTTGCAACCTTGCTCAATATCAAAGCTTAAGTCTGTTACAACGCAGGCGACATAATTGTCATAAACGATGTGAGGTGAAACTTTTTATTTGTTTGGCTGACCATTATAATGCGGTTCCTTTGTCGGATATAATTTGCAACGGAAAACCAAACACAACGCTTTGTTCTTGAAGCCGTATTACGTCTTTCGTGGACGTGGTTTTTGGTGGAAATAGCCAACAAAATTTGGTAAAACTATCGATTATTGCAAATATGTGTTTTTACTGTTTGTGGGTTGATTCTAACCGACATAGAAAATCGATGTAGTACGTCTGTTGAGGTTTTACTTAACGGATGCAGCTCTCCTTCTGTCTTGCCTTGTTTTGTATTTGAGACAACACATGATGTACAGCAACTTATATGTTTTTAGTGCTCTCCTCTAATTTTGGTATATCAAATTCTTTGATTGAAAAATGATCACGTTCGTGTGCCTGTTTAATAATTTCTCTTTGCAAGCCTACAGGTACAACAATCAGTTCGTTTTCGTCAACTAATTTTTGCAATAAACCAGATTTAAGAAAATAGTTATGTATCGCTTTTTCGGATAAGATGTCTATTATTGCCTTTATATCGTTGTCACACGATTGAACATATTTCAGCTTGCTGTGTATGATAGTGTCACTGATCATTATTACTGGATAACGGCTAAGTGCGTCTACATGGCGTGTACGTGTGTCGGCTCGGTGCTCGACGTCGTAATTAAATTCTTGCAATACTTCTTTTAAATTTTCAACAGCCTCGTTTTCAGTTTTTGCTGGAATAATTATATCGTCTACTTAAGGTATGGCTACCTTAGCGTATTAAGTCTCTAAAAATAGCCTTTACATAACTTTGAAACACACTGGAAGCGGTCTCCAACAATAATTTTAACTAAAACCACCGGACGACTGTATTTAGATTCGGATGCTTCAATAATGCCGTCTTTAAGCCACTGATCAGTTTGGCTATCTAATATGAAGCATTCGGCGTATGAGAATCTACGTATTCGTTAGTGTATCGGCATGTCGTCTTTTAGAAATAATCCCATTTTAATATTTGTCTGTTTTGTGCTTATCCGATTATAGCTCTTTATTATGCTCAAGACTGTCTCCTTGGATTTTACGCTTACTTTTATATCAATGTCTGTTTGACTATCTTCGATATTAATTTACAATATGCAGCCGACGTCTGCATCTGCAGGTTCCATTTTTTTCACGTTTACATCCGCATTACTGATTGATACATACGCTTGCTTGCAGAATTCTTCACCAAGTATCATTTCACCGCCTAAAAATTGCGAATCCTACTACTACTACTACAAAATTTGATTTGAATTGTTCACCGTCAATTATAAATTGTGTTCGAGCGAACCAACTGGTTTGACTTGGTTTTTCATACCGAAACCGATTAGATACATATGTATATGTTGCATTCACTTAAATTTGGTTTGTTTATTTTGTATACCCTGAATCCATTGAAAAAGGGTAAATCAGCTGGTTTTGTGCAAATGTCTCCGACCCCATAGGGAATATACATTCTTGATCAGCATCACTAGCCGAGTCGATCTAGTCCTGTCCGTCGGTCTGTCCGTCTGTATGAATGCGTCGATTTCGGAGACTACAGAAGCAAGAAAGCTGAACCATACGCACGCAGATCAAGTTTATTTCAAATCACCGATAACTCATCTCGTTATCTTACTCTTCTCTTCTCTTCGCCCCATATATGCAAAAATGTAAAAAAAAAACGCAATTCAAATTCTACGGACTTGGGCTTTGTGTTTGTACATAGACTTCAATGCTCTTGTTAAGCCCTGAAAAGATCATTAAGATCATACGCTTAGCTTAGAAGATATTCACGAATGTGGTTTCTATTAGCGGGTGCCAAGCGAAGCAGCTATTCACAGCGTGCAATCTGCGTTTACATGTGTGTGAGTGTGTACGTGTAATTCCGTGTATGTGTGTATGAATGCAAAAGGACTGAAATGCATGAATACACTGGGTTCACTGGACTGGGCTGGAGCCTTCTCACTTGTTTATATATCGATTAAGGTATTAAATTGGATTTGCTTCTGGTGTCGATAAGTGCTACATAATTGTTATTATTCATTTTAACTTATGAGCTGATGTTATTTTACACGTGTTGTTTGAATCGCACTTTTCACTTTTATTTGGGCATTCCTTACTTATGTGTCCCTATTTGTTGCACTAAAAGTATTTCATACCCATTTCTTTATTTACACAATCATTTGACATATGGTATCATCGATGCCGTCAATAACGTATTGAATAAAAACACAGTTTTCTTTCATTTGCAAAAAAAATCCTTGCAAGCTCTCATTTTTTTATTTTTCTATCTACCATAATTTTATGTAATTGTGCACTATTTGTTGTTGCCGCTTATTCATAACAAAGATTTTTGCTAACGCTTTCAACGATTTTTTGACAACACGAATTTCTGTAGCTCGTTTCAAAACGTTATTTCTGCCTTCTCTTCAAACTCTTTTACCCACACTTCGATCGATATTGAATCATCCCCACTAAATGATCACATTGAGTCCTCGATGTCAGGAAATTTTAAAGTGAACCTTGGAACTTCTAAGAATGAACAGCGGTTTTTGTTTCGGCCTTCACTTTTGTTGCTATCAACACTCATGAACTCATTTTCGTCGTCGTTATTACCTTCCTTGTTTCTCCAGTCATTTTCGGGTTCGTCGTCTTCATCAGTGTCTGCGTTAAAATCAGCTTCATTCAATAAATTATTTTTTCTCAAATTGTTAAATATGTGCATTCTTAAATCACTGCGATTATGCGGCACATGCAATACGTTGCAAACATTTGCAAGGTGACTGTTGGACAAATTGTCAGCAATGTAGTCAACTTTTTCAGAATACTTCTCATGGCTTTCGTTAAAACCAAAACCTTCAAACTCGCGTAATCGTTTTCTATTGTTTCAGTCTCCCAAAATATGTGACACTCTCTTTTCTTTCAGTTGATCCTCCAAAATATGTGTCTCTCTTTTCCTTCGGTTGAGCCTCCGAAATATGTTAATCTCTATTTCTTCGCTGAGCCCCCAAAATATGTAGGTCTGGGGTTAGTTAATTAACAAGTCCCGGATAGTTTTATTATTATACTATTATATTGTTTTTTGTTTGATATTATGTCAAAGTTTGGTTTGATATATGAATAAAGTTTTAACTTGAGATATGAGTCGTAAGTTTTGTCGTATTCCAAGCGCGTCGTTGCTGGGTCCGTCGTTCGTCGCTACTTGATATTAACTCTCCTTCTTCTCGTCGCGGCAATGCCACCTCGTCATCACTAGAGAAGGACTAGGTGTACGTCGTTACCAGATCACTCACGCAGTTATTAGAGAAGGGCTGGATGTACGTCGTTACCAGACCGATCCCACAACTTGGCCATCCTATACTGCATTCGGCCCGAATGCGTCGTCATCTTCATCGTCGTTGTATGGTGCCCAAGGCTTCATATACGCAGCGCAGGTGCTTGCCGTAGGTGTCGTTGGGATTTGACTTGGTAACTTGTTAAGGACCGAGATATTTCGGTTTTAACTTAAGACCTCCAGCAAAGTGTGGTCTTTTAATGGTCACTAGGTCGCCAATGTTATACATCGATGCTATCTTACATCGTGAATTGTAGCTCTTTCTGTTTTCGTCTTGCATTTTTAGCATGTGTTGCTTCGCTTGCTTTCGGAGTTCATCTCGATTATTATTAAATAATTGGATCATTTCGTGCTCTATTATTTCACGTAATTAAATGTAAGATTTAATTCGCGTGTTAATTCGTAATCGCTAAAATCCGTGTGTATAATTTACACAATTTTAAAGCAAGCGACACAAACCTTGGTATGTAGATTGCTGGTGACCTCACCAAAAGATTGCGACTTTGATATCCGGGTCAGGCCCAGTAGAACGCCCCCAACCACCCCGCCTTCAAAAATCGGAAATGGCTATATCTCCCATAGTTTTTGAGCTAGAGTCATACAATTTTAAAGGCAAATTAGTGGTCACCCCCTTTAAATTCGGGTAAAAAATTTCCCACCTACGCACACCCCCGCCCACTCCCGCCACCACAAATCGCGAAAATCTATATCTCCCACAGTTAAAAAGCTAGAGTCACCAAATTTTCAAGGTAACAAAAGCCACTCCACTTCCGTCCCCACAAATATCGAAAATCTGTATCCCACAATTTAAAAGCTAGACTCACCAAATTTGGCAGACAGTGTTTGGGTGACCTCCTCTTAAGATCGAGCCAAAAAATGTTGAACACGCCTACCTCAGCCCCTACTAAATTTAAAAATTCTGTATTTTTCCAAAATAACAATAATAACTTCTATGTATTGTGGACGAGTATACGCAGTCGGTTACGTCCGACTGCAACATTCTTACTTGTTTTTTTTTGTTTTAGGATTCTGGAGCACTTACCGTTTATTAATAATTCTTAGGAGTTATTATTTTGATATATAATATCCAAATCCAAATTATGAAATGTGGATAAATCAAATCAAATGAAAGTGCGCACATACTCTTAGTGCGAACTTTAAAGCTAAATCCTTTGGGTATCCAAAGCTTATCTTGTGGCTTATTAAGCTTATTCTAGTACGGTCAAAGCTTTCAGCTGAGCTTTAACACTTACGCAAGTGTGGAGGTTCGCAAATTATTGGCTATTTTGAACAAATTTGATTTTCATAAAAAAATAGATTTGTTTGAGACTTACGTACAATATAGTGAGACGCGGTGAAAGGCCTTCCAACGCTGCTGATATTCAGGTTGTTTGTTATATTGTGAGGGCTTATGTAAAGTTATTTTATTGGTTTCTTGTCTCCTATGGCAAACCGACGAAGAGTTCCAAGCTCTGGTACACTGGTGGCAATAATTTTGCCCACCTCCTAAGTTTTATCGGCGTACATATACCTTTTTCGCACTTCGAAAATAGTTTCGTAGTAGGTTAAGTGCTGGATGCCTCCAGATTAGCTTCTGGCTACACCGAGTAAATGGGCTCAAATGGGTTGCCCGAACATTGTAGCTCTGATCTATTGGCTGGACAATCAGATCTTTTTTTACTTTCTGTGTATAATGCATCGCATTATTCGAAGAAAAAAATGTGCTAACGTGCTTTGAAAATTTAAATAACAAAAATTTTTGTTTTTTTCACAACTTGAGTTTGTACTCGGAGATACGATCAACAAAAGAGGTCTTATACTGTGATCCCTGGGCTTTTATACTCTTTCCTGCTCCCGGATGGCAATTGGAGATAATGAAGTTAGGGGTGATTTGAAAGCTCCATGTGGAGTCATTTGCAACCTTGCTCAATATCAAAGCTTAAGTCTGTTACAACGCAGGCGACATAATTGCCATAGACGATGTGAGGTGAAACTTTTTATTTTTTTAGCTGACCATTATAATGCGGTTCCTTTGTCGGATATAATTTGCAACGGAATACCAAACACAACGCTTTGTTCTTGAAGCCGTATTACGTCTTTCGTGGACGTGGTTTTTGGTGGAAATAGCCAACAAAATTTGGTAAAACTATCGATTATTGCAAATATGTGTTTATACTGTTTTGTGGGTTGATTCTAACCGACATAGATAATCGATGTAGTACGTCTGTTGAGGTTGCTCTTCTTTACTTAACGGATGCAGCTCTCCCTCTGTCTTGCCTTATTTTGTATTTGAGACAACACATGATGTACAGCAACTTATATGTTTTTAGTGCTCTCCTCTAATTTTGGTATATCAAATTCTTTGATTGAAAAATGATCACGTTCGTGTGCCTGTTTAATAATTTCTCTTTGCAAGCCTACAGGTACAACAATCAGTTCGTTTTCGTCAACTAATTTGTGCAATAAACCAGATTTAAGAAAATAGTTATGTATCGCTTTTTCGGATAAGATGTCTATTATTGCCTTTATATCGTTGTCACACGATTGAACATATTTCAGCTTGCTGTGTATGATAGTGTCACTGATCATTATTACTGGATAACGGCTAAGTGCGTCTACATGGCGTGTACGTGTGTCGGCTCGGTGCTCGACGTCGTAATTAAATTCTTGCAATACTTCTTTTAAATTTGCAACAGCCTCGTTTTCAGTTTTTGCTGGAATTATTATATCATTTGGCTACCTTAGCGTATTAAGTCTCTAAAAATAGCCTTTACATAACTTTGAAACACACTGGAAGCGGTCTCCAACAATAATTTTAACTAAAACCACCGGACGACTGTATTTAGATTCGGATGCTTCAATAATGCCGTCTTTAAGCCACTGATCAGTTTGGCTATCTAATATGAAGCATTCGGCGTATGAGAATCTACGTATTCGTTAGTGTATCGGCATGTCGTCTTTTAGAAATAATCCCATTTTAATATTTGTCTGTTTTGTGCTTATCCGATTATAGCTCTTTATTATGCTCAAGACTGTCTCCTTGGATTTTACACTTTTATATCAATGTCTGTTTGACTATCTTCGATATTAATTTACAATATGCAGCCGACGTCTGCATCTGCAGGTTCCATTTTTTTCACGTTTACATCCGCATTACTGATTGATACATACGCTTGCTTGCAGAATTCTTCACCAAGTATCATTTCATCGCCTAAAAATTGCGAATCCACTACTACAAAATTTGATTTGAATTGTTCACCGTCAATTATAAATTGTGTTCGAGCGAACCAACTGGTTTGACTTGGTTTTTCATTCCGAAACCGATTAGATACATATGTATATGTTGCATTCACTTAAATTTGGTTTGTTTATTTTGTATACCCTGAATCCATTGAAAAAGGGTAAATCAGCTGGTTTTGTGCAAATGTCTCCGACCCCATAGGGAATATACATTCTTGATCAGCATCACTAGCCGAGTCGATCTAGTCCTGTCCGTCGGTCTGTCCGTCTGTATGAATGCGTCGATTTCGGAGACTACAGAAGCAAGAAAGCTGAACCATACGCACGCAGATCAAGTTTATTTCAAATCACCGATAACTCATCTCGTTATCTTACTCTTCTCTTCTCTTCGCCCCATATATGCAAAAATGTAAAAAAAAAAACGCAATTCAAATGCTACGGACTTGGGCTTTGTGTTTGTACATAGACTTCAATGCTCTTGTTAAGCCCTGAAAAGATCATTAAGATCATACGCTTAGCTTAGAAGATATTCACGAATGTGGTTTCTATTAGCGGGTGCCAAGCGAAGCAGCTATTCACAGCGTGCAATCTGCGTTTACATGTGTGTGAAAGTGTACGTGTGATTCCGTGTATGTGTGTATGAATGCAAAAGGACTGAAATGCATAAATACGCTGGGTTCACTGGACTGGGCTGGAGCCTTCTCACTTGTTTATATATTGATTAAGGTATTAAATTGGATTTGCTTCTGGTGTCGATAAGTGCTACATAATTGTTATTATTCATTTTAACTTATGAGCTGATGTTATTTTACACGTGTTGTTTGAATCGCACTTTTCACTTTTATTTGGGCATTCCTTACTTATGTGTCCCTATTTGTTGCACTAAAAGCATTTCCTACCCATTTCTTTATTTACACAATCATTTGACATATGGAATCATCGATGCCGTCAGTAACGTATTGAATAAAAACACAGTTTTCTTTCATTTGCAAAAAAAAATCCTTGCAAGCTCTCATTTTTTTATTTTTCTGTCTACCATAATTTTATGTAATTGTGCACTATTTGTTGTTGCCGCTTATTCATAACAAAGATTTTTGCTAACGCTTTCAACGATTTTTTGACAACACGAATTTCTGTAGCTCGTTTCAAAACGTTATTTCTGCCTTCTCTTCAAACTCTTTTACCCACACTTCGATCGATATTGAATCATCCCCACTAAATGATCACATTGAGTCCTCGATGTCAGGAAATTTTAAAGCGAACCTTGGAACTTCTAAGAATGAACAGCGGTTTTTGTTTCGGCCTTCACTTTTGTTGCTATCAACACTCATGAACTCATTTTCGTCGTCGTTATTACCTTCCTTGTTTCTCGAGTCATTTTCGGCTTCGTCGTCTTCATCAGTGTCTGCGTTAAAATCAGCTTCATTCAATAAATTATTTTTTCTCAAATTGTTAAATATGTGCATTCTTAAATCACTGCGATTATGCGGCACATGCAATACGTTGCAAACATTTGCAAGGTGACTGTTGGACAAATTGTCAGCAATGTAGTCAACTTTTTCAGAATACTTCTCATGGGTTTCGTTAAAACCAAAACCTTCAAACTCGCGTAATCGTTTTCTATTGTTTCAGTCTCCCAAAATATGTGACACTCTCTTTTCTTTCAGTTGATCCTCCAAAATATGTGTCTCTCTTTTCCTTCGGTTGAGCTTCCGAAATATGTTAATCTCTATTTCTTCGCTGAGCCCCCAAAATATGTAGGTCTGGGGTTAGTTAATTAACAAGTCCCGGATAGTTTTATTATTATACTATTATATGGTTTATTGATTGATATTATGTCAAAGTTTGGTTTGATATATGAATAAAGTTTTAACTTGAGATATGAGTCGTAAGTTTTGTCGTATTCCAAGCGCGTCGTTGCTGGGTCCGTCGTTCGTCGCTACTTGATATTAACTCTCCTTCTTCTCGTCGCGGCAATGCCACCTCTCATCACTAGAGAAGGACTAGGTGTACGTCGTTACCAGATCACTCACGCAGTTATTAGAGAAGGGCTGGATGTACGTCGTTACCAGACCGATCCCACAACTTGGCCATCCTATACTGCATTCGGCCCGAATGCGTCGTCATCTTCATCGTCGTTGTATGGTGCCCAAGGCTTCATATACGCAGCGCAGGTGCTTGCCGTAGGTGTCGTTGGGATTTGACTTGGTAACTTGTTAAGGACCGAGATATTTCGGTTTTAACTTAAGACCTCCAGCAAAGTGTGGTCTTTTAATGGTCACTAGGTCGCCAATGTTATACATCGATGCTATCTTACATCGTGAATTGTAGCTCTTTCTGTTTTCGTCTTGCATTTTTAGCATGTGTTGCTTCGCTTGCTTTCGGAGTTTATCTCGATTATTATTAAGTAATTGGATCATGTCGTGCTCTATTATTTCACGTAATTAAATGTAAGATTTAATTCGCGTGTTAATTCGTAATCGCTAAAATCCGTGTGTATAATTCACACAATTTTAAAGCAAGCGACACAAAACTTGGTATGTAGATTGCTGGTGACCTCACCAAAAGATTGCGACTTTGATATCCCGGTCACGCCCATTAGAACGCCCCCAGCCACCCCGCCTTCAAAAATCGGAAATGGCTATATCTCCCATAGTTTTTGAGCTAGAGTCATACAATTTTAAAGGCAAATTAGTGGTCACCCCCTTTAAATTCGGGTAAAAAAATTTCCCACCTACGCACACCCCCGCCCACTCCCGCCACCACAAATCGCGAAAATCTATATCTCCCACAGTTAAAAAGCTAGAGTCACCAAATTTTCAAGGTAACAAAAGCCACTCCACTTCCGTCCCCACAAATATCGAAAATCTGTATCCCACAATTTAAAAGCTAGACTCACCAAATTTGGCAGACAGTGTTTGGGTGACCTCCTCTTAAGATCGAGCCGACTACGTCCGACTGCAACATTCTTAATTGTTTTTTTTTGTTTTAGGATTCTGGAGCACTTACCGTTTATTAATAATTCTTAGGAGTTATTATTTTGATATATAATATCCAAATCCAAATTATGAAATGTGGATAAATCAAATCAAATGAAAGTGCGCACATACTCTTAGTGCGAACTTTAAAGCTAAATCCTTTGGGTATCCAAAGCTTAGCTTGTGGCTTATTAAGCTTATTCTAGTACGGTCAAAGCTTTCAACTGAGCTTTAACACTTACGCAAGTGTGGAGGTTCGCAAATTATTGGCTATTTTGAACAAATTTGATTTTCATAAAAAAATAGATTTGTTTGAGACTTACGTACAATATAGTGAGACGCGGTGAAAGGCCTTCCAACGCTGCTGATATTCAGGTTGTCTGTTATATTGTGAGGGCTTATGTAAAGTTATTTTATTGGTTTCTTGTCTCCTATGGCAAACCGACGAAGAGTTCCAAGCTCTGGTACACTGGTGGCAATAATTTTGCCCACCTCCAAAGTTTTATCGGCGTACATATACCTTTTTCGCACTTCCATAATTGTTTCGTAGTAGGTTAAGTGCTGGATGCCTCCAGATTAGCTTCTGGCTACACCGAGTAAATGGGCTCAAATGGGTTGCCCGAACATTGTAGCTCTGATCTATTGGCTGGACAATCAGATCTATTTTTACTTTCTGTGTATAATGCATCGCATTATTCGAAGAAAATAATGTGCTAACGTGCTTTGAAAATTTAAATAACAAAAATTTTTGTTTTTTTCACAACTTGAGTTTGTACTCGGAGATACGATCAACAAAAGATGAAGTAGATGATGATGAAGTTAGGGGTGATTTGAAAGCTCCATGTGGAGTCATTTGCAACCTTGCTCAATATCAAAGCTTAAGTCTGTTACAACGCAGGCGACATAATTGTCATAGACGATGTGAGGTGAAACTTTTTATTTGTTTGGCTGACCATTATAATGCGGTTCCTTTGTCAGATATAATTTGCAACGGAATACCAAACACAACGCTTTGTTCTTGAAGCCGTATTACGTCTTTCGTGGACGTGGTTTTTGGTGGAAATAGCCAACAAAATTTGGTAAAACTATCGATTATTGCAAATATGTGTTTATACTGTTTGTGGGTTGATTCTAACCGACATAGAAAATCGATGTAGTACGTCTGTTGAGGTTGCTCTTCTTTACTTAACGGATGCAGCTCTCCTTCTGTCTTGCCTTGTTTTGTATTTGAGACAACACATGATGTACAGCAACTTATATGTTTTTAGTGCTCTCCTCTAATTTTGGTATATCAAATTCTTTGATTGAAAAATGATCACGTTCGTGTGCCTGTTTAATAATTTCTCTTTGCAAGCCTACAGGTACAACAATCAGTTCGTTTTCGTCAACTAATTTGTGCAATAAACCAGATTTAAGAAAATAGTTATGTATCGCTTTTTCGGATAAGATGTCTATTATTGCCTTTATATCGTTGTCAAACGATTGAACATATTTCAGCTTGCTGTGTATGATAGTGTCACTGATCATTATTACTGGATAACGGCTAAGTGCGTCTACATGGCGTGTACGTGTGTCGGCTCGGTGCTCGACGTCGTAATTAAATTCTTGCAATACTTCTTTTAAATTTGCAACAGCCTCGTTTTCAGTTTTTGCTGGAATAATTATATCGTCTACTTAAGGTATGGCTACCTTAGCGTATTAAGTCTCTAAAAATAGCGTTTACATGACGTTGAAACACACTGGAAGTGGTCTCCAACAATAATTTTAACTAAAACCACCGGACGACTGTATTTAGATTCGGATGCTTCAATAATGCCGTCTTTAAGCCACTGATCAGTTTGGCTATCTAATATGAAGCATTCGGCGTATGAGAATCTACGTATTCGTTAGTGTATCGGCATGTCGTCTTTTAGAAATAATCCCATTTTAATATTTGTCTGTTTTGTGCTTATCCGATTATATCTCATTATTATGCTCAAGACTGTCTCCTTGGATTTTACGCTTACTTTTATATCAATGTCTGTTTGACTATCTTCGATATTAATTTACAATATGCAGCCGACGTCTGCATCTGCAGGTTCCATTTTTTTCACGTTTACATCCGCAGTACTGATTGATACATACGCTTGCTTGCAGAATTCTTCACCAAGTATCATTTCACCGCCTAAAAATTGCGAATCCTACTACTACTACTACAAAATTTGATTTGAATTGTTCACCGTCAATTATAAATTGTGTTCGAGCGAACCAACTGGTTTGACTTGGTTTTTCATTCCGAAACCGATTAGATACATATTTATATGTTGCATTCACTTAAATTTGGTTTGTTTATTTTGTATACCCTGAATCCATTGAAAAAGGGTAAATCAGCTGGTTTTGTGCAAATGTCTCCGACCCCATAGGGAATATACATTCTTGATCAGCATTTTTTTTTTTTTTTTTTTTTTTTTTTTTTTTTTTTTTTTTTTTTTTTTTTTTTTTTTTTTTTTTTTTTTTTTTTTTTTTTTTTTTTTTTTTTTTTTTTTCACTAGGTGTACATTGTTCCCAGATCACTCACGCAGTTATTAGAGACCATTCCCAGACCAGACGTTGCCAGACGATTCATATATAGAAAGCTTCACAAGTTGCTCACGCAACTTACTTAGTGGCTTCGCTTGGGGCCCACTACGAAAAATAATTCTTGAATAACTTCTAAACTATTGGATCTTTATAAAAATTTCAGAACTTAAAAAGAGCATCCAAAAAAAAGCGAAAGCCTCAAGTAGTTAAACTTCGCTTTTTTCATGAAGTGTATCCCAAAATTAACGCAAGATTCGAATTAAAGGAAAACACAGATTTTAGTCTTTCGATTTGAATTTTTTTATTCAATCATAAAGTACATAGAATATATGTAGTTATTTATGAAATAACACATCAGTCACAACCACTCTTTTGTCGAAATAATTATGAATGAATTTGGTTGAAGCAGTGTTTAATATGCACGAGTGGTTGTGAGATTGTTGACATAGACCTATGACTTCAAATAACCACATAAAAAGAAATCTAATGGTGGAAATCACACAATCAAGGGACCAATTCTGATCATGGAAACGACAGAGTACACGACCAGGAAATCTCTCAAGCAGTAATTGGATTATTTTACGGGCTTTATTGCATGAGGCATCATCTTATTGAAACAACATATAGGCTACATCAACATCATCCAAATGCGGAAAAAAGAATTGTGCTATCAAGTCGCGAAACCGAGCACTAGTTACAGTCACTGCTTGACCAGCCTCATTATAACCTTAACTTATTGAAAATGGGTAAAAATGGTATAATGGTTTTGTGGAAATGTTTATAACAGGCAGAAGGATGATCTCCGACACCATAAAGTATATATGTTATTGATAAGCATCAATAGCCGAGTTGCTCTAGGCATGTCCGACTGTCTGTCTTTCTGTCCGTCTGTCAGCCCCTTTATCGGTTCCTGAGGATATTTATCATCCTATCATCCATCTACAGGTGGTATAGTTCGGTTGAAAATCTCAAAATTTACATTCCACAACACCAATTAAGCCGTGCCGTTACTTTTGTTAAGTTAACTTTATCTTGCATATTAAACCGATTGGTCCATTCTATTCGACGCGGGCCTTCGCTTTTTCCAGTTTAAGGGGTGAATGCTATACATTTTAAACAATTTTCGATGTGAGTGGTACATTTTCTTTAAGGTTCGGTAACCAATATCCCTTGTTAATGATGTTTATCATTTTATCCCTGCATATGTGTCGTGATATATACAGTACGTGGTCCTCCATATCTTTAGGTTCATAGAATAAAAGTCTGTTGTCGTTCGATTTTTTGTACACTATACTGTTTCTCATCTCGTATAGTTTATGTCCTGATTTTTCTAATAATTTCTTTAGATTGACAATATTTTTGTATTTTGGCAAATAACTACATTGGCTTCGAAACAGTTTGTTTAAATTATTAATATGTTATGACATCAACTGCGTGCATCTACGTGCTTCATTTTATTTCCTGCTCTATGCTCTAATTCGTATTCATAATCTTGTAGTTCGAGTGCCCATCTGGCTATTCTTGGGTTAAAATCAATTCTGCTCAAAGCTAAAGTTAGTGACTGACAGTCTGTAATAATTTTAAATTGTTTTCCTAGCAGATAGATTCTAAATCTACGCAATGCATAAATGATTGCTAAAGTTTCCAGTTCGAAACTATGGTACTCACTTTCTGAATCTGTAGTCCTTTTTGAGAAGTAAAACACTGGATGTAATTCTCCGTCTTCTTTTTCTGGAACAACACAGCGCCAAACACTAAAGCGCTGGCGTCGCAAAATAGTTCCGTGTCATGTCTATGATCGTAGATTGCTAAGACTAGGGCTTGTATTAGTTTGTCTTTAAGTGCCGAAAAGCTATTAAATTATTTTTCTTCAAATTGAAATATTTTGTTTTTTTATCGCATCGTATAGTGGTTTAGCAAATAATTTTATCTAAAACATTCGTTACAAATCTGCGGAAATATGAGCAAAGTCCTAGAAAACTTTAAATAGCTTATGTCTTGTCTGGAGTTGGAAAATTTTTAACTGCTTCTATTCCTTTTTCGTCCATCTGGATTCCATCTTTTGAAATAAAAAATCCTAATAAATATTTATATATCTGCTTGTTTGAAAAAAGTCGCATTTGTCCATTCGTCATTCTTGTTTGTTTTCTGTTAATCTCGTAAAAACTTCTGCTATTGTGTCTAAATGTTCGTTCATGTTTTTACTATCGTCCATGTAAATTATAACTTTATAACGGTATCGGCTGGTGGTGCCGTGCCGGCAGAATTGGTCTAATTCAATATTTTCCAAAATATGACTTAATGTGTGGATGTAGGTGTGTGGATTAGGACCACTTCTGAACTGTAGAAGGATGAATGCGGCTTTAAATAAGAACACCAGGAATGCGTTTCTAACCCAACTTTATTGTTCAACCACAAGACTGTCGCTGTTCTACTTATATCTCTATATCACAGCGTCGGTGACTTAAAGTGTTATATAATTAGTATTAGATAACGAGTGTGAGGGCAGTGTTATGTAAATAATGAAGCTAGCAGTTGGCCAGCTGATTGTTTATCTCTGTGCATCTAGTGTTATGATAATGTTATATTATATTGTTGCCTACCACACTTAAAAAGCATTAAATTCAAATGTTTTATAAAGTTTAAAAAATCTGGCTCTAAGGTTGACTTGCCGAAATATTCCATAGTCAAGACTAACTTTTGTATTCATAATTCTCAGTACTATGAGAATTATCTTAACCGTTGCAAAAGGTGATTCGCTGAGATCCTAAGCAATTCTATAGTTTTGTTAACTCGGAGTTTTCTTGTTTGCCTTCCTCAATTTTTTTTGGTGTCAGAAAAAGCAAGCAATGATTCTTCTCATTCTGATCTCTTTGGCAATTTCTTTCAGTAAACTTATTCCTCTGTCTCCTCTGTTAATACACTTTATCCTTACAACCTTGTTTTTTCTAATTCCAGCTTTGTGCCCATAATTTCCGAAACCTCCCTTCTTGCTGCTTTGATTCTTTATAAACTTCTTATTTTCCTTTACCCGACAACATTCCTAGTTGTGTAACCAAAGAATGTAGTGCTTCTCTTCTTCGCCCATTGCAAAAGCTTTTTAATCTATCCCTTGAATCTGCTGGTTTCCCATCCCTTTGGAATAAATGGTTTATTATGAGGAGATGTCTCCACATTGCCAAACTGTCTGCTTTCCGTAAATTATTTGAAAAAATAATTACTTCCACATTGCAGCATTTCTGCAAATCAATTTTATTCTCTGCTCAGCTACGACCAACTTAGTTGAATTTACCTGGTTGGTACATGATGTTTTTCTGCCGAAAAAGCGAACTTATGTCATTAACACCGACATCATTACCGCATTTGACTCTATACACCATGAATGGATCTCGTATTATTTAAAGGGTAGAACGCAAAGAGTTTTATATCAAAAAGCTCCAAACAGGTTTATGCTACTTCAGGTGTAGCCCAAGGTAGTCATCTTGATCCTTTACACTATATTTTTTTCATAATGACCTCCCCTCTATAATTATTATTTTGTATGTACGCAGACGATGTGAAACATATTTATTCCCAACATCACACTCGTTTACAACATGATCTGAATTTGGTGTTCGGCCAATCAATTACACATAAATTGCTCAAAGTGCATGTATAGACAAAGACATACGAGTTCTATTTAATGCAAATATATCCACTATTGTAAACGAAGCTAAGGGTGTAAATTAAATGTTGGTCAAATAAATTCAACGATGCCTTCTCTACGAAACTTCTTTATCTATCTCTTGTACACCTGATCCTGAAATACTGTTCATGTATCGAATTGTGGCCGTTCAGTAGTAATTTCCGCCGTTTGCTTTACGTGGCCTAAACTGGGACCCAATCTTCGTCTGCATACGTACTGTAGCAGGCTTTTACTTCTTTATCTCCATTCGCTAAGCAACCGTAGGAAAATCGTTGATTTTGTCTTCCTACATAAATTGATCATTTATGTAGGTCGTCTGATCTTCCGTTTTGACATACTAGAAACTATTACCCTTTCGTGTCTTATGCCTACGCTTTAATGGTCTATATCACGCGTTCTCCTCAGAACTCTCTCTCTCTTCCCCTAATAAGTTTATTGCTTATTTTGTAAGCCTGGTACACACAATTGCGTTCACGACAACTTTTTACAGTTGTTGTTTGTCGGAAAAGTGTATGATGTGCTTTGTCATCTGACCAAACATGATGACAGTGCGTGTTGTTGGAATCGCGTTTTCCTTTATAATAATTTGGTTTCGAAAATAGTTTAGGGCTCATCAGAAGACTCAAATGCATATGTTAGTGATTGTTCGCTGTGTATAGTAGCTACGTCGAAAGATACATCTTTTTCAAGGGCATAAACGCTCTGACGAGATAAAGCACACCGAGTAGTTCGCGTTCATTTGTCGCGAAATGTAACTCATTGTCCTTGAGGGTCCTGGATATCAAAGTGATTGGCTTCCCATCTTGAAATATGACTGCTCCCAGGCCAGTGGAGGATGCGTCTGTCGTCTAGTCAAATGGATTTCGATAGTCTGGCTAAAGTAGCATAACGTCTCCAGAAACGAGAACATTTTTAATTTTTTGAATGCCAGACTTTGCTTCTCGTCAAGGCCTACTGGTATCCCCTTTGATCAAGTGGCAGTAACCTTTCCATCGTCCCCTTTCAGAATTTCTGTCAGTGGTCTAGCCATTGAGGCATAATCATTTAAAAAGCACCTAAAATAACTGCTAGACCCAAAAGTGATCTAACATGAAACAAGGTTGACGGTTGCAGAAACCTGTTCACTGTTTCAACTTTACTGGGACTTGTTGAAATGCCGCCTCGAGAGACCACGAATCCAAGATACTCTACTTTTTCCTTAAAAAATTGAGACTTTTCTCGAGAAACTCTCATATTCGCGTCATATAATTGGTTTAATACCCATGCAAAGTGCTTTATGTGTTCTTTCATGCTTCTTGGAAAAATGATTACGTCGTGAATGTAAACATAACACGATTTTTTTATAGTTTTCCAAACCACGTCGTCGAATGCTTTCTGGAAAATACTTGGAGCATTTTGCTATCAAAAAAGGAAGTCGACAAAACTTCCCATTTCCTACAGAAAAGGCCTTATATTCTCTATCTTTTTCTGCAAGAGGAATTTGATTTTATGTCAAGTGTTGTAAAATACTTAGCATTCCCGAGATTTGAGAGTATAACTACTATGTTGGGTATTGGGTATTTGTCGGCAGGAGTTTTTCAATTTGGTTTCCTAAAGTCTATTACGTGCCTTCTCTTTTCGTTCCTCTCTTCGTCTGTTCCTATTTTGTCTACCACCCACACTGGATTATTTCAGGGTGTGCTGGATGGCCTCATTATGCCATTTTTTAACAAACTGCTGGTTTCGCTGTTAACGAAATCGGACATTCCTATTGAGTATGGCTATAATTTTGAGTATATTGGGTCATCATTCTGGGTTAGTATGGTCGCGACAATATTAGTGTTATATGCTAGAGCTTAGGCTCTGCGAAGACTGCAGTTCTTGCGTTTAGCATTTACTGAAATTCTCCTTTTATTTTTTCTGGGGCCTCTATATTTTTTACTTCTGTAAAATTTACATTAGCACACTTTAGGAACTGAATTTCCTCATATCTAAATTCAGAATGCAATTTTTCGTTTTTGATATAGCTTTAGCTCTATTAAGTAAATCAATACTATACCGGCAAATGTTGCAAGATTTGGTTAAATGAAATATGTTGTTGTCATATTGTGCATTAAATATTTTTTTCAATGAGTTAAAGCCGGGAAGGGACTTCTCTAAAAAAGGTTTGCTTACAGAAGTTACACCTTTTAAATTTTCTAGCGGCTCTATGTAATTCTTCGAGGCCCCTATATCGATAAGCCATTTTATGGTTTTTTCTGCTATCGTCCACTCTATAAATGGTAGCAGAGAGTCAGAGTGCCTAAAAAATTGATTTCTTCTCTTTATGCAGTTTCATGATCGATACTGGTTACGTGAGACTCAGCTATAGCACTGTGCTCCTGTTCGCTTTGGGTATTTGGGTATTCTTCTTGTGAGATATTATTTATTCTTTGTTGTTTTGGGCCTGTGAACACAGCTGCGCCACTATTTGGTCTCTTTTAGGTCTGATTCTGCGTTGGTGAGTAAGCAGGGACCCCTTGCTTTGCGATGTTCTGTGGGTTGTCAATATCTAGACGAACTGTCCACATCCATCGGCTGCGGTGCCTCGTGTTTCTGTACCGGGCTATTATTTTGTGCTCCGAGTCAATTGTAATATGGGCTTTTGCCTTGTTGCGAGCTATCTATAGTCTGTTGTTTTTGTTGACGTTGCTCATTTCGCTAAGCCCTGTCTTCCAGACGTTTTCCATAATTATTTGCACTCAACTCAATTTGGACTCAACTTCTTGAGCCAATATCAGAGCCGATGACAAGTCTTTGGGACGTGCCGAAAAGAGTATGTCGTATGTCGAGAAACACTCTTAATTCATCCGCTCTGTATTGTCCAGACAGCTAAAGTACGTCATATGTCAAGATAGTTTTGTTGATGAGGAGTGTAAGTTTTCGCTCAACTTCGTCATTGTATTCTATCAGTGTCGAGTTTCCTTGAAATATCAACGCTTCGTTCCTGCTCTGTCAAGTAGATTGGCCGCTAATCAGCGTATGTGAAATCCAATCTACCGATTATAGCTTTAAAATTAAATGGTGTATGAAGTATGAAGACAGCACCATGTCAGCAGGACCCTTTGTGTTTTGTTTCTTATTTTGTTTCCTATAACTGCCAATGTTTGGTAATGTCTTGAGCTAAGTTGATACTCTTCAAAAATTGTATACGCGTGTGCGCAGCTTTCCGCCAAGACACATATGTCTCATGTTTCCCTTCAAAGTCAGGGACTAATTTTATTACATATAGTGACATTCGTAACATTCAACATTGGTATCTATCTCAGCGTTTTTATAAACTTCGACCTCTGGTGAGACTATCTGAGTACTCTAAAATTTTTCTTCTACTTTTAATTTTGATTCAAAATTTCTTGCCTGGTGATGGAGTGCACTTTGACCGCAGTCTCGATTAGAAGTTTTAAGCTCTCAGCATCTATATTAATTTTTGCTATAACTTTTTGATCGCACTATAAATTTTTTTTACTATTAGCAGTGTTTTTCTCAGCCCTAAGGTTGCTTAACTTTTGGGAAATTAGGTCAATATCGGACACCAGCTAATTCACTATCGCTCAGGAGGTTGTTTTATATTTTAGGGTGAACCAATTTTTGTTCTTCTTATTCTATTACGCCGGTCTGGCGCTGCTGGGTGTTCGCTAGTGTTTTGTATTTGTTTAATTTACAGTTGCCATTGGTGCTAGTGTTTTTTTCATGTGTTTTATTTACAGTTGCTATTGCTGCTGGTGTTTTTTTATTTCTTTAATTTACAGTTGCCGTTGCTGCTGCTGATGTCACCGTTGTTGTTGATTTTTTTTTTATATTGCAAAATAAATGTATAAACCTACGATCTTACGGTCTGGTTTTTTTTATATAATTTTTTGTACTTTCTGGTAGCCAGAGCATGGGAATGTGGCGGACGATATTTGTCGTTGACGCGCAACTATGTTGCGCAATGGCATGTGAAGCGGTCGAATGCTGATCATGCAACGAAATGATTACTATATAGCATGATCAACGGGCTTTGAACTGTTGTTAACCGGATATGTTAACTTATATATATATATATATATATATATATATGATTTTTCTTTTCTACATTCGGGTTTTTATTGGACGGGGATGTACTAACGAACAGTACATTCAAGTGGCCCAACAAAGACTTGTTAACGCGCGGACCCAGGCAAAATGCCACCCACCTCCCGCCCAACCGACTCAGGTGCGCGCCGAACAACGTGCGGTGACGAAGATCGCGAACAAATGGACAAATGACAAAGGAATAACGTTTTTATAACAGAAACAAAAGATGCATTATTTATTATATGGAACATAAGATCCGAAAACGGTTATGGATAGCATAGTTTGCATTACACATTTTAAGAAAAAGCGGTAAAAAAATTCCACGTATTTCTGCTCGGAACCCCAAAACTAATTTTGCTGATTAATTCGGAAGAATCAAAATTTCCCCATTGATTAGTTTGTGTAAGAATAAGAATATAATTATTAAACAAGTAGGAACGTTGCAGTCGGACGTAACCGACTGCCAAATTTGGTGACTCTAGCTTTAAAATTGTAAGAGATATACCTTTTGCATTTGCGTGGGCGGGGGTGTGCGGAAATGGTTTTTGGATCTTTAAAGGGGTGACCAGTCATTTACGTTAAAAATTTGGTGAATCTAGCTCCAAAATTGTGAGAGCTGTAGATATCCACGATATCCGGGGGCGGGGTGGGCGTCACTATCATCTACAATGAAAATTTGGTGACTCTAGCTTTAAAACTGTCAGAGATATAGGCTTTCGCACATTGATTGGACGGGAGTGGGCGGTGTTGGGCGTGGGTGAGAAATTTTAATACCCGTATTTAAAGGGGGTGACCACTAATCAACTTTTAAAATTTGGTGACTCTAGCTCTAAGACTGTAATATATATATAGCCATTTCCGATTTTTTAAAGCGGGGTGGCCGGGTGGCTCTAGCTTTAAAATTGTGTAAATTATACACATGTTACCGGTTTGAGCTTTCAAATATATAGGTTTTAGCGACTAGGAAGACGCAAGGGGGCGTGGCCGAACAATTTTTCTGTGATTGGGTTGGCCTGAACAATAGCCTTTACATCATCAAAT